>VMDO01009682.1:0-75870 GCA_007922755.1 Pedetes capensis
CATCATGTTTGGAAGAGTGGCAGGTCAACGGAAAAGAGGAAAACCCTCCACCAGATGGATTAACACAGTGTCTGCAACAATGGGCTTAAACATAAATAACATGGTTTGCCTGGCACAGAATCGGCAAGTGTTTCGATCTGCTGTACATAGGGTCGCTATGAGTCGGACTCGACTCGACGACACCTAACAACAACAACAACAATGTACATCAAAATGCATATATATGTAAGTGCCACAATGAAAAGCATGTCAGAATGAATCGCATTAAGGTGTACATTAAAAATGTCCAATTAAAAAAAAATCTCATTCCACAAAAAAAAAAAAAAAAAAAAAAATAGAACTACCATAATAGAACTACCCCAGAAATTCCACTACTGGGTATATGTGCAAATAAGATGAAATGATTATATCAAAAAGATACCTGAATGCCCATATTTATCACAATATCATTCACAATAGCAATATATGCACTCAACAAAAGTATTCACTGAGAGATGAATGAAGAGAGAACACATGGTATATATGCATTCAAAAGAGTGAGATGCAGTCATTTGTAAGCAACATGGTGAAATAAGCCAGGTGCCAGGAGGCAAATACCTCATGTTCTCATTCATAGGTGAAAGCTAAAAGATTTAATCCAGTAGAAGAAGAAAGCAGAAAAGTGGTCACTAGAGACCACAGACGGTAGAGGAAGTCTGATGAGGTAGAGATAGAGGAAGTCTGATGATGGACACCAAAATACCGTGAAAGAGAAGGAATGAATTGTAATGTTCTATACACACAGTAGGGCAACTATAATCTATAACAATTTATGATATATTTCAAAATGACTAGAAGACTCCTATGGTTCCCAACACAGAGAAATGGTAGTGTTTGAGATGATGCTGATTTGATCATGACTATATATATATAGATAGATAGATAGATAGACAGATAGATAGATCATTGTTTCATTGGCCTTTGTAAATACATAAATTACTACATGTCATTTGAAAAATAATGTTTGCTTGTTTTTCTTTTTTTTAAAAAAAGCATTCTTTCTTCTGGATTCTTAAGACTTCACCTTAGTTAGGGTCTCCCCACTTTTCTCTACACTATTACAACGTTACAACATCCTCTCCTCCAATCTCCTATCTTTTGGTTCCAAGACTCTCTTGGATACTGAAATATAGAGATGTTCAAGTTCCTGGTGGAAAATGGTGTATTATTTGCATATAACCTATGTACATCCTCCTGTACACTTTAGTTGTAATTCTGCCTTTAGTTTTTGGCTACAATTAGCCCTCCATGTCTGTGGCTTTTGCATGTAGGGATTGAAACACCACAGGTTGAAAGTATTTTTTTTTAATTCCATCTGTATTGACCATGTACTGACTTTTTTTCTTGTCATGATTCCCTAAACAAAACCTATAACAATGATTTACATAGCAGTTACACAGTATTAAGTGCTATAAATAATCTAGAGATGATTTAAAGTGTACAGGAGGATGTACGTAGGATATATGCAAATAATACACCATTTTCTACCAGGAACTTAAACATCTCTATATTTCAGTATCCAAGAGAGTCTTAGAACCAATCCCCAAGGATATCAAGGGACAGTCTATTTGATTACTGTGTCTGTCCCTCTAGAATAAGCTTCTTGTGGGCAGGAATCACATCTCTTTGGATGACCCAGTTCCACGCACTTTACTGAAACATTATAGATGCTCAACAAAGAGTTCTTGGTTCAATAAATAGAAGGATGGAAGAACGATAGCTAGACTTCACCTTTGATAATACCACATGATTGTGTGTGCCAGCATTCCCCTGTTTGTAGGTTACAGAGGAGACCCTGGGAGATGTAGGAATGGTGACAACGCTGGTAGCAGGGAGAAGGCAAGAGTCCAGAGGACCCTCCTCCTCTGGATTTGGCTCTGGAGTTTATCCACACTGTGGGGAATGTTCTGTGCAGCCCCCTGGTGAGAGCCGAAGGGGTCCGAGTGGAACTTCCATGCATTTCCCTTCAATCTCACACTAAGCTGGAAAGTCATCATCATAAGTGAGGAAGAGAAATAAGATTTTAATATTGCACTCAATTCAGGAGCTATCTCTGAGCTTCTTCACATCATGCCTTTGGAATGGGGCAATTAGACTATCTTGGCACAAGGTTTTCTAGAGTTTTAAGAAAATCTACCTCTTTAAACCTCTCCTGGGAGCTGAGAACATCCTCTCAGAACATCACCCACACACCTACCTTCAGGGGATGCGTAGACAGGTCAGAGTCTCTGGTCTTGGAACTGTTGAGGCACATAGGTTTAGACACAATGCCTCTCTGTCTTTTCTTCCTGGCAGAAGATCTACCTCACGTGCCTGTATTTCAAGCTGGGAGCATCTCCACTACCAATCTTTCTAAAAACTTTATTATTAAATAGAACAAAGAAAGTGATTCATTTTGTGGTTTGCAACTTTATGAAGGCACATCTCCCCCATGTGTCTGTCAGCTTGTTGTGCCATGGGGGCTTGTGTGGTGCTCTGTTGCTGAAAGCTGTGCCACTGGTATTTCAGATACCAGCAGGGCCACCCATGGTGGACAGCTTCAGCTGAGCTTCCAGACTAAGACAGACTAGGGAGAAGGACCTGGCAGCCCACTCCAAAAACTATTAGCCATTGAAAACCCTATGAATAGCAGGCAAGTACTGTCAAATATAGTGATTCGAGTGATATATATAGTGATAGGAGTCAGATCCGACTTGACGACACCCAACAACAACAAGGCATAACTGGCAGCTAGTAAACTACGCATATTCTAAAAGTACAATTTAAAGAGTTTTGACAGGTGTGTGTATCTGAAAAATCATCAATATCAAGATCATGAACATCCCCCCACCCTTAAAAGCTTCCTTGTGTCCCTTTATAATCCATTCTGCCCGGTACTCAGGAGGCAAAAACAGGAGGATTGTGAATTTGAAGCCAGCCTGCACTACATGGCAAGTTCCAAGCCAGCCTGAGCTGTATTATAAGGTCTAGTCTCAAAATAAATAGATAAATAAATAAATAAAATAAATAAATAAATGGAAGTTTCTATTCTAATTTAGAACTCTTCTTCCTCAATGAAAATACAGCCCATGATTGCACACGACTCTCATTACAAATTAATTAAAATTCCTACTTTTATTCTTTTCTTCTTTAATGTATACTGTTCTGTAAAATAGATGAGATGAGTGTGTAAGGAAAACTGATTTAATAGTTGCATAATGGATACAGCAAATGGCTTATTACTCTGTACCCCTCTCATATTTATAAATAAAATTAAATTAAAGATAGAACCTGCCTTCCTCCTCCATCACCTCTCCTCCTCCTCCTTCCTATGCAATTGCTAAGAACACAAGAAAAAGCAGTAAAGGGTAACACACTTTTGAAGACTGAGATCCTCCTTCCTTGAGCAGCAATAAGGTAGCCCACTGGCTTCTCCTGATGAGACCAAAGCCCGTTTAACACCCACAGGTAGTGGGGAAAATCACGCAAAGGAATTGCCTTGGTTTCTGCCACCAAATAATCCCTATGAACATGGAGACCTGTGAAAACAAGCCACAGAATATATTTAATGAACTGTCCTTTCCTCGCCATGCTCCTTAGATTCCTTAAGGAAGTCTAGGTCTCACCTATCTTGGGATGCTGGGTCAAGCTGAAGGAGTGGAAGCAGATACTCACTTTGGAAGAAGAGACAATAAAGATGAGTTAGAGTAATCCTTCTAGACTTGCCCTGGCTCTTTTTTTAATTTAATAATGGTGATCTCTACATTTCACTTCCAAGACTTGTTAAGAACTTAGGGAGGGAGACTTCTCCTAAAAGCATTCTGGCAAGTGGCAGCAGAGCAATTTGCAGAAGATTTACCGGTGTGTATCTGAATGATGGGAGAAGGACCTGGCAACCCACTCCCAAAAATCAATCCGCCATTGAAAACCCTATGAACAGCAGAGAAGCACTGACAGTAGTGTTTCACCTGTTGTACTCAGGGTCACTATGAGTCAGATACCGACTCGACGGCACCTAACAACAACAACCACAACATCCGCATGATGTTCAGATAACTGTCGGCACACTTTCTTGGCAAAGGTGATCAAACAACTCATTCCTTTCCAACCAGTTCTCAGGAGCCAGGGACCCCAAAGATGAGCCACAACCTGCTCAATGCCAGTTGGATTTATAACTAGGCTTCTACATGCCTACCTTTTTAAAATATGCTCACTTCACAGGCATCTCTATTTTTTCAAGGCCACCCTATAAAGAAATATTGTTTTGTGCTTCAGAAGCAAACCTGCACCAAAAGCCCAGAGTCTCAGTGGGGCAGAACATTTTCTAACTTAGCCTCTTAGGATGTGAACAGCAGCATCAAAGAATGGAATGACAGCCAGGATTTACCGAAGGGCAGGTGTTGGGCTAAATAAACCTTTCACTTACATTGTTTTGTTCCATCCTTACAACAATCCTGTTGTTAGCTGCTGTCGAGTCATGTCCGACTCATAGCGACCCTTGTAGGGTTTTCAATGGCTGATTGTTTCGGGATTGCCTCGGGAGTGGGTTTCCACGTCCTTCTCCCACAACAATCCTGGAAGATACAAATCTCATCATGTCCCTTTATAGAGGGGCAGGTTTGTGATGAGGGGAGACACGGAAGGACAGTTTTCTTGGAGGACTTCTCTTCTGGCCAGGTTTCTGGCCAGGTCAGGGTCTCAGGAGCCCTATAGGTAGCCACAGGGTGGATTCACACAGGGCAAGAGTGTAGACCCATGGCGTGTGTTGGAGGCAGGCACAAGGGCTCAAATCTCAGCTTTTAGACTAAGGAGGGGTGGAAAATCACAGCTCTTAACTCACAGAGGTATGGCACGTGCAACAGATGATGTGAGAAGAACATTGTGCCACAGGTCTGTTTGCGTGGAATGCACCAAGTAAGTGGCAGATGTGTTCAGGGATACCAGGAGAAGAGAGAAGGTTGCCCATCCCCCCCCCCCACAGCCTCAAGCCCTGAGCAGAGTCCATCAAATCACTAGCCGTCAGTGGAACATTGAAAGTGAGAGATCCTAACCACCCGCTTTGAGCTAAAATGCTTTGGCAGGGAAAGGCTGAGATAATCTTTTGAATCCAAGTGGCCCAGAACCTATTGCCCTAGTGAAAAATGTCTAAGGATGTAGAGTGTTTCCGAGATTGAACTGAAAGACTCTAGGAATTGGGTTTGGGATTCTTTGGTGCCCTCATTACACCGTCTATGTGCTCTTCCAGTTGGGTAAAAATCAGAGCTTGTTCACATGTGCTACCCAATGAACCTATCTTCCCTTCTCTTCTGCCTCCAAAACTCCGCATATCTGCCCCTTCCTCTCTACCCTCACCACAGTGTTCAAAAGCATTCAAGCCTGATTCAACTCCATGTCTGCATCCTAACTAAAGCTCAAATGCATACACATAAAGAAGGCATGCAAGCAGAAGGCGGACCATTGGTGGGGAGAAAGGGGGCCAACAGGAAGGAGGAGCTCACAAGAGGGCAATGGCGGAGGTAAATGTGAGCAATGTACAATGATATGCTTGTGTAGAAAAGTCACAATGAAACCCATTAAGTTGTACACTAAACATTACTAATAAAAAATGATTTCAAAAATATAAAACAAAACTGAAGAAAGCCCTTTTGCTTCAATCCCATAGGTCATTTATTTAATAGTCACTGATTTACTATCTACCCTGGGCCAATCACTGTTCTAGACTCTGTGGGTAAAGAGTGAGCAGGAAGCAGCCCACAGTCCAGTGCATAACCCACACCAATGCTGTGGCTCCATGAATTTCTTGCTCTCGTATTTCTGTAGCTTCTGTCTTTCAATACCTTCCCTCTTGGAGACTGGCTCACTATCCTGACTGTGTTAGTTTTATTTTGGCTCATGGTTTCAGAACTTTCAGCCCATGGATGTTTGACCCTGTTGCTTTCTGGTGTGTGGTAGAACACCATGACAGGGAGCGAGCAGTGGAGCAAAGCTGCTCACCTCCTGGCAGACAGGAAGCAGAGAGAGAGAGGGAGGGGCCCCCTTCAAGGCCACACCCACCGTGACCTCACTTCCTCCCACTAGGCCCCACCTCCTAAAGGTTCTACCTCCTCCCAATAGCACTGGGGATCAAGCCTTCAACAGGAGCCATAATGGTCACCCTTCAGGTCCCTGCTCATCTATCGCTGCTTGCTCCTTACAGCCTCTTCCAGCCTCTGCCGCACCTTAGCAGGGTCAAGGACCCCTTCCCAGTCCTGCTCTTCCTGTCATAGGGCTGGCGGCAGAGTATTCCACTGCTGTGCAAGCTCAGGGCACAGATAGTGAGCTCCTGAGAGAAGAGATTCTGCCATCTGTGCCCCTAATCATTCCTTCTTCAGTCTGCAGCAATAGATGGTGAGGATTCAGTAGTGGTCAGTTCCAGATAAGCTCCTTGCCCTGCCTTCATGTTGTTAGGTGCCACTGAGTCAGGTCCAACTCATAGCGACCCTGTGTATAACAGAACAAAACACTGCCCAACACTGTGCCATGCACATGATCTTTTTATGTTTGAGTCCATTGTTGCAACCAACGTGTTTCTTCTCATTTTGAGTGCTAGGGATTAGGAGCTATGATTACATCACTACAGAACAAAATGGACTTAAATAGAAACACAACAGTTGTCTGACCAAACCCAACATGCTTAAAAGAGTGACACCTGTTCTGGGCTGCATACACTAAGGATCTAGAATGGATTCAATTGCCAACAGGAGCCCAGGAGGTCATATGTACCTGGGCCCTGTCCTGCCCACTGTTGTGGCTGTAGGCAAGTGCAGAGTGGCCACCAGGCAGAACGAGAGCCCTCCTCAGCTCCATCACTTGTTTCTCTCTAGAAATGTGGACCAAGGGTTGCTCTCCTTTCTCAACAGGAGTGAAAACTTTGAAATTTGAAGTATGGTCTCCAAATTGTTGCTAATTCAGTTCTTTTAAGCTACTTTGTTGTTGTTGTTAGGTGCCGTCGAGTCGGTATCCGACTCATAGCGACCCTCTGTACAACAGGGGAAACACTATTGTCAGTGCTTCTCTGCTGTTCATAGGGTTTTCAATGGCAGATTGATTTTTGGGAGGGGGTTGCCAGGTCCTTCTCCCAAGCCTTCAGCTTCTGGTGTTCCCAGGCGGTCTCCCATCCGGGTACTAACCAGGCCTGACCCTGCTTAGCTTCCGAGATCTGACGGGATCGGATGCCACAGAGCTATGGCTGCAGGCAATTTTAAGCTACTAGACAGATGCAAATAGTCCCGAGGTGACTGCCTACAACTTCTTGCACTGGCCCAGCCTGGAATCAAAAGCTCACCCAGAGATAGATCACTATAGTTAATGCTTCTTGCCAGCAAAAGAAAAGCAAAAGCAAATAAACAAAATAAAAGAAAAATAAAAAAAAGCAAAAACAAAAAAATAAATAAATAAAAGCAAAAACAAAAACCAAAAACATAAGCAAAAACAAATAAACAAAAACAAAGAACTGACTGAGCCTGAGCCACAGAGATCTGTTACACCAGACATCCTCAGCTGGGCATCCATCCTCCCTCACATATAAAAGCCCAGGTTGCCAGGATGGGTCCGAGTTGGGGTCCAGTGACCAGGGAGAACTTCCTGGCTGGAGGGAGCAGCCAGGCCTGGCATCAATGATCTTCCACAGATGGCCACTGAAAGGCATTAAAGCAACGGGAAGTCCCCTCGCCTCCCCATGGGTCACCTCAGGGAAGAGAAAAGCCTGCCAGGCTGCAACCGGATAGCTGCCTGGTCCGAGGACCTGCTGCACAGCATTAATTTACACAGGCTGCAAAGGAGCTGGGCACTAGCCCAGCTATTGGGTTACATGCAAGGCACCAGCTAACTTCCTGGGATAACTAATAGAGGAAATTGGAAAGGAAGGAACAATCTATCAATTATCAATAGGCAGCTCACAGGAACTCGGCAAATTAAGTAGTTACAATGGGGGAGCAGAGATGAAAAGCAAACTATGGGGTTGTAAAGCATATGCCTCTATGAGGTAGCAGATGAAAGGAGCGGGCGGCTTTTTCCCCTGCTCCCACAACAATGTGCCAGATCAAGTAGGCGGGGGAGAAAAGGGAGAGGAAAACAGTAAGGAAGCCAACCTTGCCAGCCTGCGTGCATCGTTTGCAGCCAGGAAAAATAGGCTTTCATCTGCGAAGCCACCAGAAGCGGGAAAGCCCGGTGCAGTATTCCCTGCGCTCGAGGTCCTCCTGGTGGGTTTAGTGTAGGATTAAATGACATCGGGTGGGAAAATGAAGAAATTATTTCCTCCACAGTTCAGTGTCAGTCTAGTCTGGCTACCTTTTTAACACCTCTCTGACAATTGAACGGGGAGGTCTGCAGTCAACAAGGCGACCCAGGCACACAACCCTCTGCAAGCAACCAGGTCCAGCCAGGCCAGGCTTCTGTATTATCTTTTGTTATTTTGCTTGGTTTTGCTTTGTTAATAATTGTTTCTTGTTTTGAGACAGGGTCTCACCATAGAGCCCATGCCAACCTAGAACTCACTGTTGTGGCCCAGCCTGACCTTGAATTTGTGATCCTCCTGCCTCAGTGTTTGGTCTTTCTCAAGCAATCATGCATGAGTGACATTTCAGTCAATGACAGACGACACATATGGCAAGGGTCTCATGAAAGTATAACAGAGCTGAAAGATTCCTATTGGCTAGTGATGTCACAGCTGTCCTAACATCAAAGGGCAACACATCACTCGTGTTCGTGGTGATGCTGGTGTAAATAAATCCACTGTGCTGCCAGTTGTTTAAAAATATAGCAAGTACAATTATTGTTGTTGTTGTTAGGTGCCGTCGAGTTGGTGTCTGAATAGCGACCCTGTGTACAACAGGCAAAACACTTTGTCAGTCAGTGCTTCTTTGCTGTTCATAGGGTTTTCAATGGCAGATTGATTTTTGAGAGTGGGCTGCCGGGTCCGTCTTCCGAGCCTACAGCACCTGGTGTTCCCAGGCGGTCTCCCACCCAAGTACTAACCAGGCACGACCCTACTTAGCTTCCAAGATCTGACAGGATCAGATGCCGTAGAGCTATGGCTGCAGGCAGGTACAATTATGTTGTTATTGTTAGGTGCCGTCAAGTCGGTATCTAACTCATAGCGACCCTATGTACAACAGGGGAAACACTATTGTCAGTGCTTCTCTGCTGTTCATAGGGTTTTCAATGGTCGATTGATTTTTGGGAGTGGGTTGACGGGTCCTTCTCCCAAGTTTACAGCACCTGGTGTTCCTAGGCGGTCTCCCATCCAAGTACTAACCAGGCCCAACCCTGCTTTGCTTCAGAGATCTGATGGGATCGGATGCCACAGGGCTACGGCTGCAGGCAAGTACAATTACAGACGTATGTAGTAGAACTAGTTTATGTAGTTACTGTACTATGCTTGCTATGGTCATGGTTATTTTAATGTATTACTTCTACTTATAAAAAAAGGTTACTGTCACCTAGTATGCTGTGGTACCCAGAAGCAGCCTTGCCCATCTAATGTTCCCACCATCTCCTGACTGCATCCAGAGATTGACCTTGACCTTGATGTTCACATGACAGAACCACCCCAACAATGCATTTCTCAGATTGTATCCCATCATTAAATGGCACATGATTGTATTTATAGCTTCACTCGCCTTTCACGTACAAATGGCCCTTTCTGCTGCTGTAACCATCTGAAGAAAGACCTTTTGGAATAGTCCTACTTCAGTTATACAAGTGTTGGGCTTTAGCTCAGTTGGTAGAGCACCACTCTGCACTCTCTGAGGCCCTGGGTTCAATCCTCAGCACAGCAAAACAGGAGAAGGACGTGGCAGCCCATTCCTGGAACTATCCCAAAACAACCACCTGTTGAAAACCCCATGAGGGTCACTATGAGTCAGACACAACTCAATGGCACCTAACAACAGCAAGTTATATAAAGTCAAGTGACTTAAAATTATATTCAGGAAACAGCAGCACCAAGTTCCAGGAGGTGATTGTGAGACTCTGAGCCTTCTGCAAATGCACAGAACTCTTGGGAATGGCTTTGGACTGCCACGTATAGGGAGATGACATTATTAATTGTTAAAGGACCACGTGGAGAGATCGTACAAGAATTAAATGTGTATTTCATTTAGTTCTCCCAATTCCTGTGAAAGCTCTTTTTACAAATGAAGAGGCTGAGTTACAGAAAAGCTAAGTCACTTGGCCAATCAAAGACACCCAGATGTGAAAATGTGGAGCCTGGATTGGTCCCAAGGTCTGGATGACTGAAAACACCAGGCAGGATAACCCAGCTGCCTTCAGGGTTACTGAGATATATTTATCAATCTCAAGGGTTCTTCTGAGGATTAAATGAGATAATACACAGAAATCTCTTGGCTCAGTGTCTTGGCTGGCAGCCTATGCCCATGGAGTTCCACCTTCTCTTCCTAATGACATGAACAGGACCTGAGAGATGTTCATGTTCACGTCTCTGAACTTCTTCCTGAAGAGGAACCTGGAGATAGTGTCTTTCAAGGTCATGGAGCAAGGTGTAGCAGAATTGGACTTTTGGGTTAAAGTCCCAAAATGTCTGAATCAAGCCAAAATTTTCTCATTATTCCTTCCAGAGCTAGGACTGACTAGCCTCAGCGTTTGGCTACATTTTCAGGACCTCGAGATCATCTTCAGTGCTCCGGAAGACACCAGCCAGACCCCAGTGCCTCTGACTGATTTCATTTTGCAACAGCCATTTGTGCAACATCTACCATCTAAGTGTTGAGGAGTCACAGCAGTCTCCAAGACAGCTCCATGGCTGCTTTCAAGGACCTTCTAGTCTGTGGGGCACGCACCTCCCGGTCCATCCCGGATGCTCAGACGGGCAGTGCTGCCGCGCACACAGATACTAAACACAGTTCACTTGGGACTCTCGGGTGAGGGGTGCAGATTCCTGCAGCCCTTGGAAGGCCGGCAGAGATGAGAGAAAGGAAAAGCCTCGGGTGCTTTTGCCTTCCAGGGGCAAACACCCGTGCTGGTGGTCTCGGTGGTCACAGGGAGACAGTTCTTGCTTCATGAGTGATCAGATGGGGAGCGGGTTCTTTCCTTGTTGATGGTCACTGTGGAAGAGCATTCTTTCCTCACCAAAGGTCCAGGTAAAAGAGTGGGAAAGCTGTTTCCTCATCGGTGGTCCGGGCAAAAACAGGGTCTTTCCTTGTTGGTGGTCGAATCTGGGCCAATAAAGGTCTTTCCTTGCCAATGGTGGGGGCGAGAGAAAAAGGATCAAGCTGCAGTAGTGCAGCTCCTTATATAGCTCACCCACGGAATGGCCTGAGCCAATCAGCTTTGAGTCCAATTGTCCAATCAGGTTTGGGGGATTTGTGAAGGGTTTTGTACAAACATCCAACCAAGTTGCCTTCATTTTCCTTAGATTTAGCCGTCTTCCCCATTTGGGGATTTTTGCCAATTTTCTCCCAATTTCTCCCTACACAAGTCTAGAGAGGATGTCAGGCATTAGTCGGATCCATGAAAGCAATGTAAATTTGCAACCTTGACTTCTCCTATGAAGGAACAGCTCAAAGCTTTGGGGGAGTCTAAAATTTAATAGCCTGCTCACTGGTTCCCTACTTCCTTGTGTCCCTTTCCAACTAATGCCTTTGTGGCTGCCAATTAAGATGTGCAACTCTCAGCTCTTGAACCTTCAGTGGCTCCCCACTGCCCAGGGTGAGAAATAACTGTCTCAGTCTGGCAGGCAGACCCAACCAGCTTTCCAGTCTTCTACTTGGCCCCATTCCCAGGGAAAGGGCACAAGTTTCTTGCTGCACTGCTCTTATCTGTAATTCCCTGTGCACCTAGGATACAAAGCCTACCAAGTCTTCCTCATGGAAGACCCAACCTGCCACCCTCCAAACCCTGCACCAATGTCCCCTCTATCATGAAGCCTTCTCTTTTTTCTCATTGCTTCCATTGTCCACCTGGATGTGGTTCTGCCTTTGGTTTATCCTTGTCTGAGAACCCTCATTTTCTCTTCCTTGTATCACAACTTTGGAAGAACTTTTCTTACATTCCAACATGAGCATGAATGCCTTAGGGCAGGGTGGAGACCTCAGTGTTTTATGCATGTTTCTGTTATGAACAACACAAATGTGAACTAAGACATTTATGTCTCCATAGAACTGAGTTACATAGTACCCACAGCATCGTTACACAACACTGTTGTGCTGCTCTTCTGGATAGTTCCACAGCATGGATTAAGTTATTACTAAAGAACAGAACAGAATTATGAGTTATATTCCAAGAAGGGATAATTGATTTACTTTTTATTAAAACTTTACCAGTGCTATTATGTCCCAGGCCCTATAGTGGAAACTAAGGATGGAGAGGGGCTAGAGTTTGACTTGGTTGATAGAGTTCTGCTCTGTGCTCTCCAAGGCCCTAAGTTCAATTCCCAGCACTCCAAAAATTGGAGAAGGACAGGGCAGCCCACTCTCAAAACAATCCCAAAATAATCAGCCATTGAAAACCCTATGAGGGTTACTATGAGTCAGACCCGACTCAATGTTACCTAACAACAAGGATGGAGAGCAAGTAAGATACGGCCAGATATGGCCCTTGTACTTGAAAAGACAAAGGCTAGCAGAAGAGGCCAGCACCCAAAAGCAGAAGTGCTGCCACTGTACAGGGACCCACCATGCAGGTGATCATGGAGACCATCGCACTCATGAGGCTTGCGTTCCGCTAGGTTCTTCCCATGTACCAGGACTATGTGAGGCTCTCTACATCATTATCTCTTTCAACCCTTGGAGAGGTCCCATGAGTTAGGCTTTTCTCATTATTTCTGATAAGGAAACCAGAGCTAATAAAGTTTCGATTGACTTGCCTGGGGTGCTGGGTGGGGAATGTATCAGTGATACAGTCCTTCAGTCCACCAATAAGCATCCTGGGGGGGATCTGTGACACAGAGCAGCGTGAGGGTTCTCAGACAAGGAAGAACCAAAGGCTGCAGGTGGACTCTGGAAGCAATGAGACAAAGAGAAGTCTTCACAGAAGAGGCGACACTTGGCACAGGCTTTGGGAGATGGCGGCTTGGGGTTTCCATGAGGAAGACATCATGGGCTCCATAGGGGACAATGAGCTGCATGAGATTGGTATTTCGACCTCATGATGTCATCCTGGACCAGGCATCGCCTGTCTTTCAGCCCAGCCATCCTCGGCCTATGACCATTATCCTCCCATTTGTCCCATTGTTTCAAGATGCCTGCTCCGTACTGGGACTGGTGTCTGCATTAGTCAGCTCTCCATCACTGTGACAAAATACCTGAGACAATCAACTTATAAGGAAGAAGGTTTGGTTTTGGCTCGTGGTTTTAGAATTTCAGCCCATGGTCACTTGGCCTGTTGGTTTGGACCTGTGGTGAGACAGCACATCATGGTGGGAGCATGTGGTAGTGCCAGGCAGCTCACCTCATGGTGGTCACGACAGAGACAGAGAGAGAGAGAGAGAGAGAGAGAATACAGGAGCCAGGATCCCTATATCTCTTTCAAGGGTACACCCCTATGACCTAAATTCCTCCCACTAGGCCCCACTTCCAAAGGTTCTACCACCTCCCCTAATACCACAGGTGAGGACCAAGCCTTCCACACTTATCCAAAGTATAGCAACACCTATGGTCTAAATGGGGGCTGGGATTTAGCTCAGTTGGTAGAGTACTGCTTTGTAGTCTATGAGGTCCCAAGTTCAATTCCCAGCACTTCAAAATGGGAGAAGGACGTGGCAACCCACTCCCAAGGCAATCCTGAAACAGTCAGCCATTGAAAACCCTATGAGGGTCGCTATGAGTCAGACTCAACTTGATGGCACCTAACAACAACAATGATCTAAGTGAGGAGTAGGGAGATGGTAGAGACTGGAAGTCCCTGGCCAGTCAGTCTGCCTTTTAAAGAGTTCCTGGGAAGTCCTGTCCTGTGAACCTCATCTATATGCCATTGGCCTGAGCTCTGTCATCTGAGCACTCTTAACAGCAAGAGAGGCAGGAAATGCAGTCTTTCAGCTGAACTCGTTGCCAGGCCAAACAAAGCTGGAATTCCTTGAGTAAGAAACGAGGGGAAATGGATATTGGGTAAGCAGTGAGCAGAGTCTGCCACCCCTCTAGTTTCAAGCCTGGACCTGAACCACTGTTGTGGTAATAAACACTTAATTAGTCAGCCGCAGTGGAAGGTGGCAAAGCTGTGATTTGTGGGGTTTGCCAATTTCTGTTGTGTAAATATAGTCATGTGCCACATAATGACGTCTTGGTCAATGGTAGACCCACAAACACGATGGTGGTCCTATAAGATGGTCATGGAGCCAATAATATCTATTGCTTAGTATTCTTCCTGTATCTCTTCTATGTTTAGATGCATATTTACCATTGAGTTACTATACAGTAGTCTATATAGTAACATATATGCTAGTAGGCCAGTAGCAATGGGGCTGATTTTTAGCTCAGTTGGTAGAGTGCCACTTTGTGTTCTCTGAGGTCCTAGGTTCAATCCCTAGCACTGCAAAGACAAGAGAGGGACCTGGGAGCCCATTCCCAAAAATAATCCTGAAAAACTATCAGCCATTGAAAACTCTATGAATAGCAGAGAAGCACTGACAAAGTGCCAGGCATGGCACAGTATTGGAGAGTGTTTCGTTCTGCTGTACATAGGGTCCCTATGAGTTAGACCTGACTCGATGGCACCTAACAACAAAGTAGCAATGAGTCTGTCAGATGGCCTGGGTGTGTGGTGGACTACACTGTGCACATTTGTGGAAGTGCCCTCTACAATGTGCACATGACACAAAATCACCTAGCAATGCATTTCTCAGACCCGTCCCTGTCAGTAAGTGACACATGGCTATAGTTGATCGTGGGCAAATTCAAGCTACCAACATGTCTGCAAACAGCACCCAGAACTGAAGGTTTAACCATCCGCTGTCAGGAGCTGCTGCCAGCCAATTCCAGAACATGGACAGGAACCTGCCTAGTTTCAAGCAGACAGTCCTTTCTGTGACATCTGACCAAATGTCATGGGGCACAGAGAGAGGGGCATTGAGTATTTCCCTGGAGATTGTGCAATTCTTAAACTTTGCAAATCTATCGCAGCAGAAAGGTCACCATGAGTTCAGCAGAAGAACCAAGGGTTTCATTACTCAGAGACATGGCTTCAGACCCGGGAAAAAGTTGATTCAGGTTCAGATGCAGGTTCAATATGTTAAAATGTAGGGGGGCTTGGGTTTGATTTGGATTTGGCTTTTAAATTTAATCCTATGCAAAGATAGACGAAGAAAACTAATTTTTTTTCAATTTTCAAATAGCCAATAAAAAAAAAACATTAAAAGTTGAAACTGAATCCCACTTTTTACTGAATTTAGGTTCAGGTTAGGGTTCAGAAAAAAAAAATTTTAAATGCTCAAACCCTAACTTGGAAGATGGAGGCAGCAGGATTGTGAGTTCAAGGCCAGAGGCAGCCTGCGTAACAGCAAGATCCTGACTCAAAATAGAAAAATGATAATAAATGGGCTGAGGGGAGAGTACATGCAAAGTATGTGCAAGGACCTGGGTTCAACCCCCAAGTACTGCAAAAAAGAAAAAGAAAAAAGAAAGAAAGAAAAGAAAGAAAAAAGAAAAGATCACCACAAAAAAAAAAAAAAACTAGAACAAGTTCAGAGTTCAGATTTAGCATGGTTTGAAGCCTTACTGTCTACACATCAGATTTAAACCCAAACCCAAACTGAACCTGAACCCTCTCAAATTTAACATCCGAAACTCACACCCAAACTTGAATCCAATTTTTCTTGAGTTTGAAGCTCTGCCCAGAGCTAATTGAGAGTGCTGCCCCCCAGCCAATTGTGTAAGGGGTAGGTCGGAAGCCCCTGGAAACAAAGAGGGGGCTCCCAGTCCTACCTGCCTCCCAGAGCCCCAGACCCCCGGGGCTGTCCGACTCTGAGTCAGAGCCACAAGGCAGAAGGTCCCGACGTGGGCAAGTAATGTGGACAACTAAGAGGAAAGAAGAGCATTGCCTTCAGCTCACCTGCTTTCCTAACCAGGCGCCATACTGCTTACTTGGGGACACTTGGCAATGTCTGGAGTCATCTGAGGTTGTCACCTGGAGGGTCTGCTACTGGCATCTCGTGGGTAGAGGCCAAGAATGTGGCTAAGCACCCTACAATGCCCAGGTTGGTCTCTGATGAAGACCCGCCCAGCCCAAAATGTCAGTGTCGAGGTTGAGAATCCCCACTCCATGAAATGAGCCAACCAGCGTTGCCGCCATGACTTTCATGAGCCACAAAAAAGACTTATTTTCTTTCCTTCCCCTCCCCTTTGGTACGAAGGAAGGGGAGGGAGGTGAGTGGAGAAGGAAGAGGCTGTTTATTATTCAACACTCGCCTCCACAGCAGGGAAAACGCTGTTTATACAAAACATCAAAGGTCGCGGCCACAGATATCAATTCCATATTGCGGGAGTCTTTGCCAAATCAAATTAGCTTATTTTCCTTGATATTAAGTTTGACAAGCAAAGAGGCTGCGAAAACCAGAATTCCAACTGGGCGTGCCCCTGTCATTTGGTCAGTTTTTTTGAGCACGGCCATTCCAACAGTAGCCTCATTCTTCACGTAAGGATTATATTACTGTCTGTATTTATCTTGTCTGGAAATGGATCTCGCCGTATCCTCAATTCCTTCTAATATTCAGATTCTTCAGGATGTGACTGGAGCACCTAATGCTGGTGGACAGCCGGCGTGGTGTCCAGGGAGAGCGGCCCCTGCTCCATGCAAAACCCACCATTAAGATGCTTGGGTGTGGGGCAGTGGTGTGTCAGCATTTTTGTCAGTCAAGAGGAAAAGAGAGAAAGAGAGAAAATATCCCCGGGCCAGTTATTCTTAATGGGTTTGGGTTCCAAATAGCTTTGAAAGTGCGATGAAAGCTGTGATCTCGATTCTGCACACAGACGCCGTTTTACACGGGATCACAGTGGATTCCGGGGCTTCTCCAAGCTCAGGCAGGGAGCACCGCTGCCACAGGTCAAAGCATGGAGGAGGAGGATGCTCACGTGGCACCCGACAGACTCAGAAGCAGGTCGTCCTTGCTGCGACCTGGTACCTGCAAGCAGAAGACTCACCTCCCGGAAACTGGGCCTACCCTACTGTCAAAGGGGTGCGAACGTGGACTTCACTGGGGGGCCCTATCCGTTGGGACAAGATGGCTCCAAACCAGGGTGGAGGGTCAATAATAGGAGGGGGCAGAGGGAGGCAAGACGATCACCCCTTTATTTATGGGGCACCTCCTACTGAGAACATGGAGGTAAATAGCACAAAACTCCCCCTTTAAGGAGCTTGGCAAGCAGCTTCAGTTCACAGGAGAGAGTGAGGGTGCCTTCAGCTAAGGGGTAGACTCATGGGGACAATGAATTTGGGAACTATCAGAGAGGCCGCTCAGTGACTAAGACCGGCCCTGGGATGCAGGAGGAGGGGATGAGTGGACTGAACTGGGGTGGAAGTCTCCTGCTCTACAGAGGGCCCAGGGCTGAGATTTACCTCAGTTGGTAAAGCGCTGCTCTGCAGTCTCTGAGGTCCTGAGTTCGATTCCCAGCACCGCAAAATGGGAGAAGGACGTGGCAACCCACTCCAAGGCAATCTCAAAAACAGTCAGCTATTGAAAACCCTATGAGGGTCACTATGAGTCAGACTTGATGGCACCTAACAACAACAACAACACAGAGGGCCCACTCTCTGGATTAAGTTTTTTGAATTATTGTTATTATTGTTGTTATTAATTTGGTTTTTGATTATTTGGTGTTTGATTTGTTGAGACAAGGTAGTAAGCATTTTTAATACAAGCCTGGGACAAAATGTCCTCTAGATCCAGAAACAGGGCTTAGAACCACCTGCAGAGGCTGAATCCCCAACGCAGTCTTCCACACAGCACTTCCTAACCCTTGCAGCGTGGGGTCTGTGAGGCGAGTTGGATGGGCCACCTCTGCTTTCATCCTGGAGCCTTGTGGTATGAACTGAGCCTGCAGGGTCCATGAAGACAGGGCTGCCCTTCTTGTTTGTGGGTCTGTTCCCAGCACGTGGACTGAGCCCTGACATGCAGGAAGAGCCCACTTAGCATTCATGGGAAGGGTGAGTGGAACGCCTTCGTGGGAAGACCAGGCTTAAACAGTGCTGCAGAGGAAGGGCCCAGGGGACCACCAGCCCACGTCTCCAAGGAGGCCGACCTGAGCAGGAGGCCCCAGAGGGTTTCCCTAGGAGGGAGCCCTAGAGGTGAGCTTTGAGGGGGAGTCAGGGAGGTAAAGAAGGAGGACAGAAGGAACAACCCAGCCAGAGGCCTCAGAGCAGGCAAAAACTGGCAAAGTCAGGGAATTGAGCGGCTGGGGCACGGAGGATGCCAGATAAGGGTGCAGAGGAGGCTGGAGGCGGTGACAGGGCAGATCACACAGGACCTTGTGGGTCACGGCCAAGACTTCTGGCTTTGTCCTGAGAGCAGTGAGAAGTCATTGAATGGCTTCAAACACCTGTACAATGTTCCTCCCTTCTTGTCGGGTTCTTCCTGGGATTTCTCTCTCTCTGCGTTGTGGGTGGAAGCAAGAGGTGGGTGCCCCGACACTGCACCCCATGTCAATGCTATGGCTGAGAACAGAGCCTCACACACAGGAGAGAAGGGCGGGTTTATTCACAAAGGAGGGGAAAGGAATGGAGGATTAGGGAGAGGGGAAGGAGGAGATGGAGAAGGGAAGTGCTCAGCTGCTGTCTCTGCTGCTGGGGCAGAGACTCTGAGTTGTTGTTGCTCTTCCAGCTCGCAGCTTCATCATTTCTGGGGCCCTGAGCTTGACTTCCGGAGTCTTGCCTCGTGAAGCTGTTGCTCCCTGTAGGATATCCCACGTTGCAGAGGTCAGGGTCGGAGAGAGGTGGCAGGCGGGTTGAAGTCTGATGAAGGCAGGTTGGAGGAAGACGGAAGGCTAGGTTAGGCAGGCGAGTAAATGGGCCTTGGGCTCCTAAGGAACCGCAAGGACCAGTGAGCTTTTCTTGGATGCTGTCCAGAATGGCTGCTGAACTCTGAGCTCCGGAGTTTATATGGCCTGATAGCCAGCCAATCAGGGGAACAGGGTTGGATCAGAAATGACCAACTGGGCACCACAGAGGCTTTAGCTGCTACCATACCTTGGGTGCCATCTTGGCCCACTCGATTGGAGGGGGGAAGAGTGAGATACCCGGATGTATGGCAAAGGTGACCTGTTGCTATCTTGCCCCATAGGATCCAAGTGGGATAGATGAGCTCCTGGGACTGGCCATGTTTGGGGCACTCTCTATCCCCTGGGAATCCCAACACCTTCTCTATTTTTCCATCGAACAGTAGCCCAAGGGAATATATTTTGTACGTCCGTCACTGGCCTTCCCTGCAGTCATCTCTTCTTTCTTCTTAGAAACAGTGCCTTGAATTTCCCTCAGCAATGTGTGCCGAACTCTCCCATCTCGGTCAGCAGCCCTGGGTGGGACTGGCCCCGTCCCAGCCTCGCAGAAGACTTTCACCGCCCCTCCCTTTCACCAATGGAATTGGGCTGTTGATGGCTACACAACACAAACTGTGCAAATGAGACGGGAGAGCCTGGCTGATGACACCTGCCTGTAATCCTGACCCTCAGGAGGCTGAAGCAGGAGGAAAGTAAGTTCCTAGCCAGCCTGGGCTGCATGGTGAGGCTGCCTCAAAAATACAAACAGTAAAAACAAGCAAACAAATAAAACCAAAGGAAACAAGAGGTAAGCTGGGGCTTCCAGAATGTGAGGCTCTTCCATGAGAATCTCTCTCCCTTTTCCCCTGCATAGTGTGGCATAAAACTCCCTTCTTGCATCAGGACTTGGAGGAAGGGAAGCATTTGCATCTGCTGAGGTCCACTGAAGGACAAAGCTGACATTTTGAAAGGCAGACCCAAGAAATGTAGCTAAACTAAAACTTGATACTTGTGAACCCCTGGATCAAACCTCACCTGATGCCAAACTTGCTCCAGACATTTCAGCCTCCTGAGCCAAAGATCCCACTGTTTTGTTAAGCCATTTTGAGTTAGCTCTTGGACATGGAGATGCTTAATGGAGTCAGGAGGCTGAGCTAGTGATCTCATGTTGCTGATTCTGCAGAACAGTTTCACAAAGACTTGTCATAAGACAGGGCCATCTGGGAGGTAGAAGCTATGTGAAAACTGTAATCTGCAAGCATGAAATCTCATATTTTACCCAAGTATTGTGATGGGCCATCGGTCCAAAGCTTCACACCACAGCACAACTGAATTCACAGGGAGTGGGCTGAAATGCATGTGGACCTGGTTCCAAAGACTTGGGAGTCAGTTTCCACTTGGAGGAGAGCCTAGAATTTTTGGATGTTTCCCCAAGGATTCAAGCTGGTGGATCTGAAAGGCCAGCAGGGAGATCTCCTAAGAAGCGTTTTCATGGCTCGCCAGGATACTTCCTCTCCAGGGATAAGAAGGCACTTGGCGGCTGGGCCTGTGGCCCTTCCATGTTGGAAAATTGGCTGGGTATGAGAAGGGGCAAGTAATGAGGAAATGGTAGCAGGCTTCAAAGAGCAGTGTTTGGTATGGGCTGGGCTGACATCATCAGTAGACAGTCTGGTGGGTGGGTTCATGTCTGTCGAAGCCCATTTGTCTCTCCCTGGAGCTGGGCTTGCTCATCTCTCTCTTTTGAACTCAAGGTAGACTATAAAGGGCAAGTCACAGGCCTGCTGCATTGAAGCCTGGGTCTCAGCTGCCACGTTCGATCCTCAAGAACCAACACCCAGCATGGCCTCTGTTTTGTCAGGGTACCTCAAGCCTCAGGGCCTTTTTGCCAGGCAACCTGATCAGAGACATCTCCAAAGAGGAGGACCAAGAGGGATCTTGGTGTAGGGAAGAAAAGTGGAAAGAATACCTGTTCAGCCTGTACATGATTTATTGGAACTTACCATTTGTAGCCAATATTCCGGGCTCCTTTGTAAGTTGAACAGTGACTTCGTCTCTCTGAATATCTGTTTCATCTTTGATACAATGAGGACCATGCCAACTATTTCATTAATTTGCCCTCACAATTAAAAAATGATAGCATAGGGAAGGGCTGGGATTTAGCTCAGTTGGTAGAGCACTGCTCTGCAGTCTCTGAGGTCCCGAGTTCGATTCCCAGCACCGCAAAAAACGGGAGAAGGATGTGGCAATCCACTCCCGAGGCAATCTCAAAATAATCAGCCATTGAAAACCCTATAAGGGTTGCTATGAGTCAGACACAACTTGACGGCCCCTAAGAACAACTACAAGCACAGGGAAATTGCTTTAGTTCTATCTAGCACACTAGTGAGCTCAGTAAATACTAACCAAAATAGTCAAATTCCAACTATTATAAGAATGCTACAAAATGAGTAAATTGTAGTCCGCTTATCACATTACCATGAGAAAGAAAAAGAAAAATCCAACTAAAGAGAAGCTCACCATTCCCCAGCTCATGCTTGAGTGAAAACACAATAATAGACTTTCAGGTTTTCAATGCAGGGGTCAGAGAGCTCTGCACACACCTTGGCATGTGAATTTGTGGTTTCTGTCCAATGACATCAGTCCATGATGGGGAAATGAACGACTGGAGCAGAGTGATGCTAATGGCACTCGGCAGAAGGGGCTGGTACTGGGCACTATCACTGCTGATGTCTGACCTAATGTTGTCTAGGGGGCTGGCTGGGGCTGGGATTTAGCTCGGTTGGCGAGCACTGCTCTGCAGTCTCTGAGGTCCTGGGTTCAATTCCCAGCACTGCAAAAGTGGGAGAGGACGTGGCAATCCACTCCCAAGGCAATCCCGAAATAATCAGCCATTGAACACCCTATAAGGGTCACTATGAGTAGGACACAACTTGATGGCACCTAACCACGACCACCGAGGGGGCTTGCTAACGTGGTTCCCATTCAAAACTCTGTTAATGTAAAACCATCTTGGTTGACATTGGGGCAGGGGAGAAGGCAGAAAGGATAAGTACACAGGGACCGAATGCCATGCAGACACGGGTGAGTCACCCCACCAACCGCTCAGCAGCTGTGTGGGTTAGGCACAGCAAACCTGGGGTCCCTTTACCCGGATTGGTCCAGTTTGCTCATGCGCAGTTGGCCTACCCGCCAGCCCCGGAGCCAATGGTGCAGAACAGCTGTTTAGACATGGGTTGTTTTTTCTTTCACTGCTAATGGGCGACTTCCTTTCCCAGGAGGACTCTCTCTGGAGAATGCTGTTTATTCCCCACTTAAGCCAGAAAAGCAAGTGCAACTTGAAGACAGTAAAAGCCAGCCAGCCTTCCCAGGATCACTGGAAAAGCGTGGGCTGGCTTTGCGGTTTGGAGGAAGTTACCACTTTTCCAGACCAGCTTTTCTGTCAGCATCATGGCCAGTGTGGCTGGGAAAACTGCCGCCTTTTTCCAGGGGCCGTTATATCAAGAGAGACATTAAAAATAATAGGAAGGGGTGGAAAACGTCCTTGCTCTGAGCCAAGAAAGGAAAGGGTGGGCGGCGAGTGATCAATTTCTTGGCTAGACCCAGGGCAGCCCGCTGCATGAATCAATAGATCCATCTTCATGGCAGAGGGTGGAATCAGTGCACATCAAAGACGCCTGGAGGCCACACATGGAATTCTCAGCAGAAGCAGTGCGCAATGTGGGAAAGACTCTTGCTTTCCATTTGGAGATAATCCTACCCGCCCAGGATGCATAAGAGATGTCTGAAGGGGAAAAGGGGATTAGAGCAGAGAGGGGCAAAACTCACCACTAGTACTATTCACAGCCGTAGCCCTGTGGCATCCGATCCCATCAGATCTCGGAAGCTAAGCAGGGTTGGGCCTGGTTAGTACTTGGATGGGAGACCGCCTGGGAACACCAAGTGCTGTACGCTTGGCAGATGGACCTGGCAACACACTCCCAAAAATAAATCAGCCATTGAAAACCCTATGAACAGCAGAGAAGCACTGACAATAGTGTTTCGCTTGTTGTACACAAGGTTGCTATGAGTCAGATACCGACTAGACAGCACCTAAGAACAACAACAGTATTATTCACAAGCTATAAATCCAGTTGTTAATTTCAAGTCACCAAAACATTCTTCTCTTTGTAGCCTGAAACAAAAACTGAGGGTCTTCATCACACAGGTCATTCACTATAAGTTCCCGGAACAAGCTGTAGCATCCCAGCCACCACCTGTCCTGTCCTGTAAAATATGATCTTAATCACAGGTCAACTCATTCTCCTCCAGAGAGGGGGGTGGTGGGAGGGGCCAGAGAAGGCTGCTTGAGAAATGGAAGCTGGTCACAGGGAGCAGAAATGTGCATACAATTTGCAGCGGGAAGAAAGCAAGTCTGACTTTTATAAAAGATGTGCCAAGGACACATGAGGCTCCAGAAAGGACGTGAGGTGGGAGCAGGCAGAGCCTCATTGATTTCAGAGACAAGATCCAGCACCACCATTTTTAAAGAGGGTTTCCTTTCTCATATGTGAAAAGTTTACTGTACGGCACAATGTTCTCATGGCTGCCTTATTGAATAATCTATGGGAGGAGGTAAACCTTTGCTATACACCCGTACAAAGGAATGATTGATAATAATGATTTCACAAAGTTATTATTACAGCAATTGCTGGTTTTCTTTGCGTGGCTTGCCTTACTGTGCATTTATTACGTCCTACACGTGAGATTAATTACAATAAAGTAAACACTGTTATTATTCCTACTGAATAGGGGAGGACACTGAAGTATAATGCATTGCACAAAGATACACTGTGAATATACATTTGAATCAGAATTTGAATGGAGATTTATGTAGTTCCAGTGGCTTTGCTTATACTCACCCTACAGGAATGGCTTTTGCTTTCTATTTGTTTACCTACTTACCTTGTGGTGCTGGGGATGGAATCCAGGGCCTTGCATGTTCTAGGCAAGTGGTATACTATGGAGCAATGAGGTGTGATCAAAAAATATGGTGAAAACTTAAACAAATAATTACACTGAAAGACATGTTAACCTTCCTCTCTTTCAAAATCCTCCCCCTGGCTGCAACCCCATTGTATCCATCATTCTTGCCACTTTCTGAAGCCGTTTTGCAGGTCCTCTTTTGCGTCTTCAGCTTCATCTGCCATCATTTCAAAGATATGGGTCACACATCACTTCTGGTATGGCAATTTCTGCCAAATAAAAACATTACAGGGTGCCCTCACCCACCTTATTCCTCATATCTGGCACTGTGCAACTTCTGGCTCTTCCCCAAAGTCAAAACAACCCTGAAAGGTAAACTATGTTAAAAATCTGCCTTTATTAGTAAATGATGATGGAGTACAGAGTAACAGAGAATTGGCTTTTTCCATTGTGCATCCATTATATCACTTCTGGCAACACTTTCATTCATCCATAAGGTCTATGGAGCCTTATAGCTACTATGTGGGGCTGGGATTTAGCTTAGTTGGTAGCAGCTGCTCTGCAGTCTCTGAGGTCCCGAGTTCAATTCCCAGGACGGCAAAAATGGGAGACGGACGTGGCAATCCACTCCCAAGGCAATCCTGAAACAACTAGCCATTGAAAACCCTGTAAGGGTCTCTATGAGCCGGATACAACTCGGCAGCACCTAACAACAACAATGGCCACTATATAGTAAAACCCAAATGCATGTTTGGGTTATATTCCCCTATTTTTCCAGTGTTCTCATGAAGTTGTGTTGTAAAGGTAAACATTTTGAATCGATTCAGGACATGGAGGCCCCCACAGAAGTGCAACTAAAGATACTCAGGAAAGAAGACTTGCAGAACTGCTTTAGAAGGTGGCAAAAGTAATGGGATAAATGTGTTCAAAACCAGGAGGAGGATTTTGAGAGGGATTAATGGCAATGTGTCTTTTACTGTAATAACTTTCTTTTTTCAGCACTAAGGGCTGAACCCAGAGCCTCACACATACTTAACAAGCGCTCTACCACTGAGCTGCACCCCCAGCCCCTATTTTATTTCTTATCTTGAGACAGGGTCTCACTAAGTTACACAGGTTGCCTCTGGCCTTGAACTTTCAGTCCTCTGCCTGCCGAGTCACCGGGATCACAGGTGTGTGCCACAAAGCTCAGTTTAAAATTGGCCTAACTTGAGCTGGGCGTGGTGGCGCACACCTGTAATCCCAGTGACTCAGGAGGCAGAGGCAGGAGTCTTGCCAGTTCGATACCAGAGGCAGCCTGTGTAATTTAGCAAGACCCTGTCTCAAAAAGTAAAAAAATAGACTAGGTGGGGGGGGTGGTCAGCTCATTGGTCCAGCACTTGCAAAACATGCAAGCGTGAGGCCTGGGTTCAAGCCCAATACCACACACACAAAAAAATTGTTTTAAATTTAAACATTTACCATATCTTTTGAGATGACTCCTCATACACTCCCAGCCAGCTTTGGCTTTCCATTAGCGTTTTCCCCAGACCTTATGAGGCATCTTCTTCTTCATTTAACACATAAGGAAATTGAAGCTAGGAGAAGTGAAGGGACTGCTCCAAAGTGACTCAAGCCCTAAAGTGCTGAGGCTGGAAGTCTGGAATGTTCCCCTGAAAAGGGCTGGGTATGGCATCCAAGTTATCAAAGATTGCTCCATATTGAAGATAACCCCAGATAAAAGCCAAGAGAGGAAGAGTCAAAGGGTAAAGGCTCTGGAGATAACTGTCCACAGCCTGGCCCCTTTGATCAGCAGAGGCACTTTGATTCTCAGCCTTTTCAGAACCTGGTTTGTCCACTTCTTGCTCAATACTGTGGGCAACCCCAGTCCTTCCAAGAAATCTTTTATTATTCCTGTTTAAATTGGCCAGAATTAGTTCTGTTGCTTGCAACCACTGGACCTTAATTGCTACAGTAACTGCACTGAGTACAAAAGACTGAAGCAAGGAAACCAGTTCTGAAGTCATAGTCAAAGGAAACACAGGGCAAGGAGGATGGACAAGCCACAAAATTAGAATTTGTGAAGGCATGGTATTGGTGGGAATGGAAATTAGTTCAGCCATATGGAAAACATAATGGAAGCACCTCAAAAAATTAAATATAGAGCTACCATATGATCCAGAAATCCCAACACTGAGTATATAGTCATATATATGTGGGGGCAAGAGGTCATATCTTGTGCTAGGAAAAAGATAGAAGTAGAGATTAAGGACCCAAAGACTCCTAGTTCCCTTCACGGGCACCATCCAGTGACCTGAGGATCTCCCATAAGGCCTCACCTTTTAAAGATGCATTAAAACCAAATACACACATAATTACACACACACACACGCACACACACATTCATATATGTATGTATGTATGTATATAGCCTGCAGCCGTAGCCCTGTGGCATCCAATCCCATGAGATCTCAGAAGCTAAGCAGGGTTGGGCATGGTTAGTAATTAAAGGGGAGACTACATGGGAACACCAGATGCTGTAGGCTTGGGAGAAGGACATAGCAACCCACTCCCAAAAATCAATCTGCCATCGAAAACCCTATGAATGGCAGAGAAGCACTGATAATAGCGTTTTGCCTGTTGTACATAGGATCGCTAGGAGTTGGATACCACTTGAGGGCACCTAACAATAGCAGCAATGTATATATGTATATATATAATTTAACAGAACATCGTGTGGTGAGTCCAACTGGTACAAGGACATTTCCTTTGATCTTTCAAAAAGAGTCCAGCAAAAGTGCTTTTAAAATTCCTTCCTGTGAAGCACTAATTTACCCCTAGCAAAAATTTTACATTATATGGTCTTAGGCTTTGGCTGTGTTCTCCCTGAATTTCATATGTTGGAAACATAATCCCCAAATTAGGATTAGCTAAAGCCATGAGGGATGGCATTAGTGACTTCATCAAAGAGGAAGAGAAACTGGAGCCAGCACATTTGCTCTGCCTCATCACAGGACGCCCTCTGCTGTGTTAGCACGAAGCAAGAAGGTCCTCACCAGATGCCGAGCAGATCCCAGGGTCATGCTCTCAGATTTCTCAACCTTCAGAAGTCTGTGAGTTAAAGTCCATGCTAAGTCCAAACGAAAGAAATCCATGAACGCTATTCTTTATAAAGTACCCTGTGTGCAGCATTCAGTTATAGCAACAACAACAAAAAATTAGTTTGGACATATGGCTTAGAAAAAATTTTGACCATTATAGCTAGTGTTGTTCCCAAGAGTTTGTTGCTAAATATTAACCTGTAAGATGTCATTTTTACAGATAAGTGTGTTCGTCATAACCCAACAGAAACAGAAGTTCATTTTCATGTATGTGTCTTACCAGAATTGTTGTTGTGTAGCTATTATTCGGCCCAGCTCATTAGTAGAAAAGAATTCCACGAAATCTCCTAAGAGAGATGACAAATTCAAACTAAGTTTAGTAAATACAATATAGTCTCACAATAATTTTGAGTTGTTTAAAATCTAAACAATGCCAGACAAATCTAATTACTTTTATTATCCTTCCTTTTTATAAGGTCAAAAGAAATCCTTGTGTTTACTCAATGGCTGCCCAGAAGAACTCAAACATGTTTGGAGCTTAAATAATGCCCTTAGAGTTTTATGATTCTAAATTTGGGGCCTCATTTTAAAGAACGCCATATCAAAGAGATTCTTCAGAATAGATTGGTGTCAAGAACTAGAGAAACTTTTCTTGCTGGCTTCATTAAACAGACGGATAAATTACCAGAAGTTACATAATAATTCAGAATGTCAATCCTTCCTTGAGTGACTAGAAGCATGATAATATGATGTATAAAAGCAAAAAGTAATTAAACTCTTAAGCATCAAGCCTACATTGGACAAAAATAAGTCTTTATTTTCTCATATGGAAAGAAGGTACATAGTCCAAAGCCATGATTTCTCTTTAGTTTTCAGACCTTTCTTTTCTGTTATATTTAGTTTATTCTTATTGCTGCTTTTATAACTTTGTGTTTTTATATTGAAATGTATATGAATAGATGCTTAGATGCTAGCTTGAAGAAGAAGAAAGAAACCACAGAATATAGGTATCATCTGGAAGATGGAAAAGGACAAAGCAATAGAACATTCTGTTCTCAAGTGCCCAGAAGTAACACAGACAGACAGGCTCACTATGTAGCCAAGGCTGGACTAAAACTCACGATCCTCCTGCCTCAGCCTTTCCAGTGCTGGGATTACAGGTGCACACTGTCACATCTGGCTAAACTTAATTTACTTAGCCACTAAACTTGTGGTAATTTGTTACACTGACAATAGGAAACTGATATACATAACAGTACATCTCCTCTTGTGTTAGTAATTTGAACTAAAAATTATTCATTGCTGTCTTTCAAGGTTGCAAGTTCAATTAGAGATTTTAGAAATTAAAGTCATCCTTCAAAAACAATACAGTCACTAATAATATTTAAAGTATCAGAAAATATCATGTTAGAATGTATATATTTTAATTAGAGTAATTTTGTAGTTACTCTAATTTAACTAGGGTGGATTCATGTAATATGTGGCATGACTGAAGTTACAAAAGTCAATTGTTTTAAAGAAGATATTGGTTACTATAATTCATTTTAATTGGACATGCATATTTACATTTTCATAATTTTAAACATTTATGAAAGCAATGTTAGCTTAAGACAAGCCTAGGAAATTTAGGAAATCTAGGTCATTTAAGTCTGCAGCCATAGCACCCTAGCATCCAATCCCACCTGATCTCTGAAGCTAAGCAGGGTCAGCCCGCTTAGTCTTTGGATGAGAGACCACCTGGGAATACCAGGTGCTTTCAATTTAGGAGAAGGACCTGGCCATCCACTCCTGAAACAATATACCATTGAAAACCCTCTGAATAGCAGAGAAGCATTGACAAAAGTGCTGGGCATGGCACTGTGTCAGAGAATGTTTCATCTGTTGTGCGTAGGGTCACTATGAGTTGGACCTGACTCGAGGGCACTTAACAACAACAAAGTTATTTAAGCTGCTTAGCATAAACTAGAATATTATGTTAACATTATTTTCATACTGTTTTAAAATTAGAAGTCATTAGCAGAGGAGGCTACATTTCATATAATTCTTGATTATAAATATTGTACCCTTTGTTATACATTTCTCTTATTTTATATTATGTAACAACAATTAACTCTAAATTGTTTAAAAGCCCTGAATGGACTGTATTCCATCTTACTATGTAATCTAGTAACCACAATCATTAACTCACAGCTTAGTCTGTCTTTTCTTGGAGATTTAATCTCAACAGGAAAATATTCCTTAGAAGAGTTAAAATATTTAATAACATTAAAAGCTAAATTGTTTTGTCTTTTAAAATTTTTATTCTCTTTTGAGACAGTGTCTTGCTACATAGCCCAGACTGGCCCCGAGCTCTCAATTCTCCTTCTTCACTATCCCAAGTACACCACCATTCCTAGCAGTGATTTCTTGAGTTCTTTATTTTAAATTTATATAAATGCTTTAAATCTGTATAAACCAATTAACCTAAGGGCTTCCAAAGAATTTGAGGATTTATAATCTGATTCATCAGTTTTCTCCTAGGTGGACCAAATATTCCTACAGTGTGATATAATAACAAATTCAGTTCAGTTTATAACCAACTGAAAAGATTGACCATTATAATAAAACTAAGATAGTTTATATTGGGAGGGGTAGGCATTAGCCATTTTGCATTTGGCAGCTCCATTCTTAACAGAAAGCAGATATAGAAGGACTCCCTTCCTCAACCAAACAGACTTAAGTGAGCCAAAGAAAGAATGTTTGCTTCTCTTCTCCAGAGGAAACACAGACAAACAAACCTACAATAAATCAGGACTGAAATGGTGTTGGAAAACCTTCGGGTTAAAACCAAGTTTCGCAGGAGATAGCTGGCCAGAAAGACCAGACAAGTCATTAGTATGAGCCCTGGGACCACCCAGCTTCAACAAGGTGGACCCAGGGTAGAAGCAATGAACCATTGCAGGGTAAGAGCTACATCACTGCTGTGAGACCCACCCACAGAGTAGCCCCTACCCCACACCAAACCTGAGAGTAGAAGAGCTCCTGCTTTCTGGTGGAGTGGCCCATGGCACGGTGATTGGGGCTAAGCCAGCAATTTCAGGGAACCTCAGTTTTTGTGCCACAGAATAAAAACAAAGGCCAGCAAAGCTGACCATAAAATATAAAACAAAAACAAAAAATCACAAATGAACAAACAAAAATACATGTATTAATTTGCTAAGCAAGAGAGCACATGCCAAAGGGAGAGATCCAGTGGTTTCCCAGTGATCGAGAGGCATTCATGGTGGTGCTGATTATGCACTCAAAACTAGCCTTCTGGATAATAGGGAATGAGCTCATATGTCTGTATGTAGTTTGTAGTTGGGTTGTGTACGGGTCTGGGATACCGTGGTTACTTAAAGTTCATGGTCAACTAGTTGGAGCCAGTTATGACAAAACACAACATTCCATTTTCTTAGCCCCTAGGCAAGTGCTTCTGTAAGTTAAAAAAGCTGTTCTTGTATAAATGAACGATAGTATACTACAGCTCTGTGCTCACCCAGATTGTGAAGTGGCCGTCCTGAACCGTCCTGGTCTGAGTCCATCAGAGGTTTCCTGACCAGAACACCATGCCATCCTTCAAAATCAGACTAGGAAATGACTAAGTAACTGGGAAACGATAGAGGGCACTCTTGCTGGCAGATGGTCTCAGGCTGGGATTCAGGAAGGAGGAAGTAGCATGGTATTCTGGCATCTGCCCTTGTTTCTTGTTTGACACGTTGTTTCTGTGTTGTTGAGCATATTTCAGTTTCCAGAAAAACATTTCTTCCTCATTAGCGAAGTCACTTTTATTTGGATTGATCACAGTCCCAACAGAGTCATGCTTAGGGTGAGTTATAATTGAACCCAATAATAATCAAGCTTCTTAGAAACCTATTAAGGTCATTAAGAATGAAAGCATCAACATAAACTCAGTTGCCCTAAACAATACTTGATGCTAATAAATCTATTCCTGAGTGGCTTATGTTCTAGCCAATCAAATATGTTGTGTTTCCCAGTCATAATAAACTGTAATTAAGGAAACCACAGAGAGAGGCTATTTCCTCTTCCATGTGAAGGTCAATAAAGTGAGGCAAAACACTTTGTGTGTTTATTTATCTGTTTATTGCTGGAACAAATACTTTTAAATATTGAGAAAAGAACAGTCCAGAATGGCCAAATGAATTTGGGTTTGTTGAAACTCCAAGCTAAAATTAATTTTACAGAAAATAAATTTTACCTTATTAAGCTTCATCTACAGAAAGGAATTTGGATTATTTGTCCTAACAAAGACAGAACAGAGGAGCTGACTTAAAAATAACTTCAAACATTTGTGAATAAAATGCCTGGAATTTGCTTCAAAATACACCAACGCTGAGGAAGTAGGAAAAAAATAAAAATGAAAGCAAGTTGGCCAATGAGTTGCTACCTGTTGGAGCTGAGTGGTGGACACACAGGGATTCTCATTCTAGTCTCTTTCATTCTTCATATGCTTGAAATTTACCATAATAGAAAACTGACCAAGTAACTTACAAGTGTTGTTGTTAGGTGCCGTCGCGTCGAGTCTAACTCATAGCGACCCTACATACAGCAGATCAAAACACTTTCTGATTCTGTGCCAGGCATATGATCTTATTTATGTTTAATCCCATTGTTGCAGATACTGGGTCAATCCATCTGGTGGAGGGTTTTCCTTTTCTTCATTGACCTGCCATTCTCCCAAACATGATGTCTTTCTCCAGGGATTGATCTCTCCTGACTACATGACCAAAATATTTAAGACGCAGTCTGGCCATTCTTGCTTCCAAGGAACACTCTGGTTGCACTTCTTCTAGGACAGATCTGTTGGTTCTTTTGGCAGTCCATGGTATATTCAATGGGCGTCTCCAGCACCATAATGCAAAAGCATCAATTCTTCTCCTGTCTCCCTTGTTCAATGTCCAGCTTTCACAACCATATGATGCCACTGAAAATACCATGGCATGAGTCAGATACACCTTCGTCTTCAATGTGACATCTTTACTTTTCAGTACTCTAAAGAGATCTTTTTCCACAAATTTTCCTAATGCGTCTTTTGATTTCTTGACTGCTGCTTCCGTGGGTGTTGATTATAGAGCCAAGAAAAGCAAAATCATGGACAACTTCAATCTTATCTCCATTTATTGTGAAGTTGCATACTGACCTAGTTGTAGGATTTTTGTTTTGTTCATGTTTAGTCGAAACCCATATCAAAGGCTATGATGTAGGCAGAGTTTTTATCCAGAAAGTGCTGGATGGCTCTTCCAGTGCCAGGTACAATGCTCAAAATATGAAGCATCAGATAATGACTGTTTACGTGTGGCACATTCTGAGCTTTGTACCTTATGTGTTTTGGTTCATTCAACCCTCATAGCCCTGCAAAGTACATATTATTATTCTTATTATTTTGTAAAGCAGAAAAGTGAGGCTAGGGAGCTAGGAGACTTACCTAAGGTGCTATAGCTTGGAGATGGTAAAGCCAGGGTCCAAATCCAGGTAGATCTGACTCCAAAGGCTAGGCTTTGTTCGGATTTGGTTTGGCTTTTGTCTTTGGAGAGTATGTTTGTGGGTGACTTCAATATAATGGCTTCCCCTTGTTGTGAGTGGAAAGCCAATGACCACACCCAGAAGATAAAAGAATGAAGAAAGATTCATTACTTGCAGCAAATAAGGAAAGTGCTCATGTTATTTGCAAGACAACCCTCTCCCAGAATAAAGAAAGCTTGAAGAGTTTATTCACATAGCCTATACATACTTATGCCTGCAGCCATACCACTGTGGCATCTGACCCAGTCAGATCTTGGAAGCTAAGTAGGGTCAGACCTGGTTAGTACACGGATGGGAGATAGCCTGGGTACACCAGGTGCTGTAGGCTTGGGAGAAGGACCCAGCAACCCACTCCCCAAAAGCAATCAGCCATTGAAAACCCTGTGAATAGCAGAGAAGCATGACAATAGTGTTTCACCTGTTGTACATAGGGTTGCTATGAGTCAGACACCGGCTCAACAGCACCTACCAACAACAGACATACTTATATGGGAAAGTACATACAGGAATAGGCACATGTATGATATCCTTACTTTAAGTGTGTATTTCTGAGCATGCTCACTTGAAGGTCATAGATCACATGTTGAAGAAGGAAAGAGGGCAGTCACATTTCTAGGCATGCTCAGTTCATTGTTGCAATGAACCAGGTTTATTCTAGGTGACTGACAAGAGTGAGTCAGTGGGGCTTGATGATCCTGGTCAGTTCCTCCTAAGTTTCTCCAAAGAGTTTTACCTGAAACAAAAAGAAACAATCTGAAAACACATTAACAGTATTTTTGGGGGGTGTGGTACTTGAGGGTCAAACTCAGGGCCTCTGACATACTTTGCAAGTGCTCTACCACTAGGCTGCAACCCCAACCCATTTTTGATTTTTTATGTTGAGTCAGTGTCACTCAGTTATGCCTGCTACCTCTGGTCTTGAACTCGAGATCCTCCACCCTCAGCCTGCCAAGTCTCTAAGATTACAGGCTCGCTCCACTGCACACTGCCCACATCAACAATCTTTTAAAAGGACGGCAGCTTTCTTCTCTCAAGTGTAGGAATTTGTCCCAAAGATGCCTTCCTCACTTAGCAGCTAACATGTATGGTGCATCACCCTTAAGAACTATTTTCTTACATGGTTGTTGTTCACCTTTGAAAAATTTGACCCAGGGAAGACAATCAGACTTGTGTTCCCTAGGCAAGACGTCATATGGATTCATTTTTCTGTGGTGCTTTCAAAATATCATGTTGGCTCCTCTAAGAGCACCTTGGTTGAAGCAGGGCAAGGCGGTGCTCGGCTGTCATCCCAGCCACAGGGGAGGCGGAGGCAAGAGGATCACAAGTTTGAGAACAGAGGCAGTCTGTGTAATTTAGCAAGACCCTGTCTCAAAAAAGTAAAAGAAAAAGGGGCTGAGGGCACAGCTCAGTGGTCCAACACTTACAAAGCATGTAGGCGCGAGGTCCTGGGTTCAACTCCCATTACCACAAAAAAAAAAAAAAAAAAAATACCTCCTTGGTTGGGAAGTAAGGACGTGGTGTTCCTCTCTCACCTCTTGGGAAGTCCCTCCTGATCACGCAGCCCTTGGCAGGTACTCCCTGCTCTTCCTGCAGCCTTCAACGATTAGCCCAGCAATGAGCACTGAGGTTCTGAGAGGATCCAATTCTCTGTCTCTGCCCAGACAACCCAGCCAAATAGCAGCCTGTCCTTCCCCATGAAGGTTCACAGCTCAGGGCCTCTCTTTCATTTTTCATTTCTCCAAGGTCTTTAGGAAAGTTATTTATAAGATTAAGATGTCAATTAGTGACGCAACTGAGGCAGTGGGGGAAACTCACAGCCAGTGAGAAATTGCTCAATCTTGAGCCTCCTTCTATGTGCGTTACTACTTTGTAAGCAATTAACATATATGATTGCTCTTTTTCCATGGGAATAACCTTAAGAAGGCCTGCAGCTGTACCGCTGTGGCTTCTGATCCTGTCAGATCTCCAAAGCTAAGCAGGGTCGGGCCTGGTTAGTACTTGGATGGGAGACCTACGTCGGAACACCTCTCCCAAAAAACAACCAGCCATTGAAAACCCTGTGAATAGCAGAGAAGCACTGACAATCCTGTTTCGCTTGTTGTACATAGGGTTGTTATGAGTCGGACACTGACTTGACAGCACCTAACAACAACAACCACCTTAACAAGTAGGGATTATTATTTCCATTTTAGAAAAACAGAAACTTATAATGTTTGGGGGTATCTAGGAAGAATAACTCTTCTGTGTATGCTTTTCTTAGTATACAGTTCTATTATTTCCCACAGAGTAGCTTCTAGCTGCCTTTCTTTAAACTTCAATTTCTTCATGTGGGGGCCATGCCAATGGAAAGGATATAATAAGGCTAAAGTAGCGAATGCATCCACATGCACACATATCCTCACTTGGGCGAGGGTTTGTTGTTATTATTGTTGTTGTTAGGTGCCATGGAGTCATGTCCGACTCATAGCGACCCTTACAGGGTTTTCAACGACTGATTGTTTCGGGATTGCCTTGGGAGTGGGTTGCCATGTCCTTCTCCCTTTTTTGTGGTGCTGGGAATCGGACTCGGGAAGTCAGAGACTGCAGAGCGACGCTCTACCAACTGAGCTAAATCCCAGCCCGGGTGAGGGTTTACTGACCCCAAAATAGCACCACCATAGTTCTTCTCTGGGAGGCTTTGGGACAGCCACACTTTTCTAAATAGCAATAATGTAAGGTGGCATTAGGGGACTTGGGTTGTCAGCAATGCTGAGTCCCCCCAGGCTCTTCCCACTCCACAACTCCCTTCCTAACAATTCTAGATTCGCTCTCACTTCCTTCAAAATCCTTGGATAGCCTATATGCAAAAGGAAGCTGCCCCATTTATCCTCACCTTGGCCAAGGGCAGTGGCCCCTGGACATTATATTTGAAGAGCGCACCCCAGACTCAAGTACAGTGTTCTGACTTCATCTTAGCAGGTTCCTGGAGCAATCGGCTGGTTTTGTCAAGCGCCCCGTCCGTCTGTCCTGGTGATCCTCATACATCTTATACGTACTCTGAATCATCACTAGATCAGACCACTGATTGTGTAATTGGCTCTACTCAGCTGGAGCATGAGGGCCAGAACTGTTTGCTGAATCCTGGATCCCAACATCTTTTATAGTAACAGGCAAAAAGTCAGAAATCTGTATTTGTTTACTGTTAGAATTTTGTTGTTGAGTGCCATTGAAATGAGAGGAGGTCTTCTCTACAAAGCTAGGCTTTTGTTTTTTCACCATTTTGACATATCATTTTCACCACAGGTGAGTTTAACTGTGTTGTTTTGACTAGGGTATTTGTTTTTTGCGCTGTCAATGATATGGCTAGTTAGTAAGCAAAGCAATGACTAGTTTATGGAAGAATCCAATTAGTAATGAGATTAGCAATAAAATCCTAGAATCACTTATGAGAATTCCACATGGTTTTATTATTCATTAATCAATAAATAGTTATAGATCACTTTTTGAAAAAATCCAATCCACAATGAGTATTACCAGTAGAATAATTTCTACACAAATTAAATTTAACAGATAAATCTACACACAGAAGGATTGAGACTTACAAAACATGAGGAAGAGAACTGGCAATGGTGAAGAAAACTCAGAGCTATGATGAATGGGATTTTATATGAATGTAATACCCACAGGTTAATGAAATCTTTGTAGTAAAATAGACCCAGAAATTAATCAGGATGACCATACAGTCCAAATTTTAGCAATAAAAGTCCTATATCCTGAGAAATCCTTCAGTTCCATGCAAACCCAGATGGTTTGTCATCCTAAAATGAATTGACCCTATTGAAAGTAATGTTGGTTGTACCTTGACTGTGTCACTTAGGATTCTTGTCTCAGTTTTCTTGTTTATAAATTAGGGCTAATAATAGTATCAAATTTATAGGTTCTTGTGAGAATAATCTGAGATAATGTTCAGAAAGTGTCTCATCCATAGTAAATGCTCAAAATACTTAACCATTATTATTATCATTATATTATTATTAGTGGCAGAAGTGGAATTTCAAAATGAGAAATTTCTCCCCATAAGGCTTTTATTTATTCCTCTCTACCCTCCACTTTGGGGCACATCAAATTTAATAGCCAAGCATGCCTCAGGGTGGTGATTTGTTCTGAGGTGGCCATGGTTAGAAGCAATGCATGGCAATGGATTCATCTTCTGCATGTGGACAGAGTCTTCATTGTGAGGTCTTCAGAGAGCAACGTTATAAAGAAACCCTGGATCATCTTCAGGCCTCCATAATGCAGGAGTTGGTGGTAGTGTAAGCACTCAAAAATCATTGTTGTTGTTGTTATTGTTGTTGTTAGGTGCCATCGAGTCAGTATCCAACTCATAGCGACCCTCATAGGGTTTTCAGTGGCTGACTGTTTCGGGATTGCCTTAGGAGTGGATTGCCAGGTCACTGGGCGAAGTTAAACTCAGGGCTTGCCTTCAGCCTGTCCCATTCCAGGCTGCCAGTAATTGGCTGCCATTTTGAACAGGGAGTAGCTGGTGACATGCTTCAGGCACATTCCAGCCAGGAGGAACAAGAGACATTGATTCTAAAAGGGAACTCTTGTTAAAACAAATAAGCAGCTAAGGAAGGTGTCAAGGATTCTCAGATCTTGTTGTGTCATCGTTTGGGCTTGACTCATAAAGCTGTCTTTCCATCTCATACCATGACTTAATTAATCCTGCACATTTTGGCTAAACCCAGGGCTTTAAACCCTAGAAAAATTGGGTTCAGGTGCACGTTCAATATGTTAAAATGTAGAGGGTTCAGGTTGTATTTAGGTTTAAAATTGTAATCCTATGTGTAGATGAGTGAATAAAACTTTTCAATTTTTTTCTTTTTCAATTTTTTCTTTTTCATTTTTCTGTATAATAAAATAGCTAAGGATAAAAAAGATTAAAAATTGAACCCAAACCCATTTTTCCCCTGGGTTTGGGTTCAGGTTTGAATGCAGAAAACATATTTTTCAATGCTTGAACCAGAATAAGTTCAGGGTTCAGGTCAGGTTCGGTGTTAAGTGCTGTTTATAGCTCTGCCATCCCTTCCCTTGATTCATTAGATAGAAGATGAGTTCTGGGCTCAAACTCATTCTAGAACTAAGGAAAGAAGTTATAGGGTTGGGTGGGGATGGAGTAGCTGGAAATGGACAATAAGAGGAGTCTTTATATCCCACATGGGCCTTGGCAGTGTTTCTCCTCCTGCTTCTAGGCATTCCAGGTTCTCTCTTGGAGACTTTGGGCCAAAAACTCTGAGAAATCTCCATCTCACAGCCTCGGGTCTCAAAGCACTCCGTGCATTGTTGTTGTTAGGTGCCCTTGAGTCATGTCTGACTCATAGAGACCCTTCTATAGGGTTTTCAATGGCTGACAGTTTCAGGATTGCCTTGGGAGTAGATTGCCACATCCTTCTCCCATTTTGGTGGTGCTGGGAATTGAACCGGGATCTCAGATACTGAAGAGCAGTGCTCTACCAACTGAGCTAAATCCCATCACCCACTCCATACATATACATCATTAATCCATAGGCAAAGATCTGAGACAGGTGACTGTAATGCCAGTTCTGAAGCAGGGTGCAAAATTAAAGCAGAAAAGCTCAGAGAGGCAGTCAGCATGGCCCTTAAAGGCAATAATAAGAATGTGCCCTCACAACAAATACTAGGTGACCCAGCTTGACCAAGAAAGCCTGTACAGGCTTACCTGGAAACCTAGCAGGGCATACAAAATGTATGTATTTTAAGCTTCTTTGTGACTTGTTTCTGCCTCTCAATTTCTCCCCTACCTCTGATGAGAGAGCTGAGTTTCAGCTATGAATAAGGAGGACTTTCAAGGAGGAAATGACTGTGGAATGAATAATCTCATAACATGAAGTTTGGGACATCACAGGAAGTTATGGGGCATGGGCTGAATAGGGAGGGGGAGATTTTAAGAGTGACACAGAGGGAATTGGGGCATTGCACCTTCTGTGGTTTGTTCAGGAGAACAGGAACTCCTCTTCCTCGTGGCAGGCAGGTGGATCCCGCAATGGTGCTGGTTGGAGCTGGTGAAAATACTCAGCACGCCAGGGTAGCGGCAGTGTGAAAAAGCACAACCCTTTTGGAAATCACTTTACCCCTTTAAAGGAAAAATGTAAAATCAACCATAAGACAAGTGGCACTTGAAAACTGCAAAAAAACGGTAAAGGTGCCCACCAATGGCAGAGGTGTGGCAAAGCACATGTTTAGAAAATACCATTCCCTGTGGCCCCCTCATGGGCTCTGAGTTCTCCACAATAAAGAGCAGATATTACGAGGGCCACCACGTTGGGAGTGCCTTGAACTTCTGTTCATTTGATTTTCAGGTCAGTTGGGCCCAAGGCTTCAAAACCATGAAGAACGAGGTTCAGGTTTGGGTACAGGTGCAATATGTTGAAATTTGGAGATTCGGGTTTGGTAAGGGTTCAGGTTTAAATCCTATGTGTAGGTAGCAAGGCTTCACACTGAACTGAAACCAGACACTGAACCCACTCTGGTTCAAGCATTTTTTAAAATTTCTCTGAGTCTACGCCGGGCGTGATGGCGCACGCCTGCAATCCCAGCAGCTCAGGAGGCGGAGGCAGGAGGATGGCAAGTTCAAGACCAGAGGCAGTCTGTGTAACTTAGCGAGACCCTGTCTCAAAAAAGTAAAAAGTAAAAAAAAAAAAAATTGGGCTGGGGGTACAGCTCAGTGGTCCAGCACTTCAAAGCATGCAAGCGCGAGGCCCTGGGTTCAACCCCAGTACCACAAAAAAAAAAAAAAAAAAAAAAAAAAAAAATTCTCTGAGCCTGAATCCATTAACACACTGAAAAACTGGAATCAAGCTCAGCTTTTAATGGTTTAAACAAAATTGAACAGAAAACTGGAAAAGAATTGTTTGTCTACTTACACATAGTATTAAAATTTTAAACCCAAATCCCAACCAAACCTGAACCCTTTAAATTTGAGCATATTCAACCCACACCCAATTTTTCACAGGTTTGAAGCCCTGGTTGGGCCAGCTTGCTACCTCCTGTTCACCCCAGCTGTGCTAGTGGAGACCTGCTCTGCACTCTCGCTCCCCTGTGCTGTGACCCTCAGGCTCTGACAGAGTCCTGAGAAGTGCTGGTAGGGAGTCCCTACCATATCTTGATGGAATGTTCCATGCAAGCTACTGTTATTAGGTGTGTTCTGCCTGTGGCTCTTCCCAATGAAGTAAAATAACCCAGGCTTAATTTTGCAATGAACCCAGCCCTCCTTCCTCCTTCCCAATCTGAATTGTGTGTCTGCATTTAATTAATTGGGCTTGTAGCTGATAGATCCTCCGATTTGCACAAACAATTAAGAGTAATTACTTGGGAACACCCATACAGGCTCATAACCTATTATGCTTGGCAAATTTGGCCAAACAAAATTAGAGGTGCTATTTCCAAATCTGGTTCTGCTATGTCTACTACATCCACTCTTGGCAGTGAACTTGCAACGCAGAGTGGATTTGCACGTTCGGTCTTTTATGACGTTCTGATGTTTCATCATTTCTTCCATGGCCTGATTCTCTTGTTTTGAGAAAGAATAAAATCTTCTCTGTTACATTCATTTTGATTTATTTCAGCATAGGTAGGGAGCATCATCACAGACCAGGCTTCACTGGTTTCAGACTTCCTTCCTAAGAAGGACCTGGCAATCCACTCCCAAGGCAATCCCAAAACAGCCAGCCATTGAAAACCCTATGAGGGTCGCTATGAGTCGGATACCGACTCGACGGCACCTAACAACAACAACAACAATCCTAACATCCCTTGGGTACTAAGCATTCTGCAAACAGCTCCATTTGCATTGTTGTTGTTAGGTGCCCTTGAGTAGGTATCCAACTCATACAACTCATAGCCACCCTCATAGGGTTTTCGATAGCTGACTGTTTCAGAATTGCCTTGGGAGTGGATTGCCAGGTCCTTCTCCCATTTTTGCAGTGCTGGAAACTGAACTCGGGACCTCAGCACTGCAGCACAGTGCTCCACTAACTGAGCTAAATCTTCTTGTAATTTGATCCCTTATAGATGTCTGCCTCCACCCCTGAAAATGGCTTCAACTCTGACATGAATATATTTGTTGTTGTTAGGTACCGTTGAGTCAGTATCCTACTCATAGCGACCCTCATAGGGTTTTCAGTGGCTGACTGTTTCCGGATTGCCTTGGGAGTGGATTGCCAGGTCCTTCTCCCATTTTTGCAGTGTTGGGAATTGAACTCGGGACCTCAGAGACTGCAGCACAGTGCCCTACCAACTGAGCTAAATCCCAGCCAACATGAATATACAGACACTGTTAAAATCAAGCTTTTTGCTTTTGTTGTTATTATTGTTGTTTAACTTTCTGTGCTCTGCTTGCCTTCCCCAATGAACTCATTCTTTGGAATTTCCTTAGAGCATGTTAAGAGTTATAAAAATAAGCAGACCCAGGATCCCCCAGGGTGATCCTTTATCAGATCTGTGCTGGTCTTGCCTGCGTGGGTGGCAACTGGGTTGGAGTTGATGGTGAAACAGGCAGGAGGATTCCGAGTTCGAGCCCAGAGGCAACCTGCATAACTTAATGAGACACTGTCTCAAAATTAAAAAAAAAAATTTAATTTAAAAAATTAAAAGGGCTGGATAGAGCCCAGTATTAGAGCATTTACAATTGCAAAGTATGTATGATACCCTGGGTTTAACTCCCCAGCACTGCAAGAAAAAAAAATAAAGATTAATCAGAATTGGGCACACTGGGACAGATAGGAATGGCCACACCTTACCTGGAAAGGAGTGAAGAGACCTTTTTCTGTCTGGTCCTTCACTCAGGGACCGGATGAAGGGCCTGGCTACAGTCAAGCTACCCTATCTAGTAACTTGTTGTGAGGTGCCTTCAACTAGGTGTCCAACTCATAGCGACCCTTTGTACGACAGGCAAAACACTATTGTCAGTGCTCCTCTGCTGTTCATAGGGTTTTCAATAGTGGATTGATTTGGGGGAGTGGGTTGCTGGGTCCTTCTGCCAAGCCTACAGCACCTGGTGTTCCCAGGCAGTCTCCTATCCAAGGACTAACCAGGGCCGACTCTGCTTAGCTTCTGAGATCTGATGGGGTCGGATGCAACAGGGCTACGGCTGCAGGCTATATCTAGTAACTATGGGACCCTAAGTAAGTCACTTAAACCTCTGCTGGTCTCACTTAAGCCATCCATAAAATGGGAATAATCATAATTTAGCTGCATGAAGTAGCTTCCAAAGCCCTGGATAACTTCCCGCCTTCCAGATCTGGCCATGTTACTTGCTCTTGCCCCACTTCATTTTTTAAATTTGAATTAATTTAATATTGTTATGTTTTAAAATGATTATGAATTCTATAATTGCACAAACAATGCATACATGTATTTTCCATGTTAAGAAAAAACAAACACTACAGATAAGGTTAAAGCATTCTTTGATCGTTGTCATTAATTTGTGGTGTATTCTTTCCATTATCTTTGTACTTAGTAAATATAAACATGTTTGTATTTAAGGTACAATCAGGATCAGATGGCCCCTATTCTGCAAGATGTTTTTGTTAGTTCATGCCCTGCAGCGCTTTCCCTTGTAGCAATTCTCTACATGTCTCATTCTCTTTAAAAACTACTGCGAGTAGACTTTCCTAGTATCATATGCCATGTTCTTTCTAATTCCTGTGGGTTGACATTTAGATTGTTTTCCACGAATTCAGACAACATTCCAAGGAAGACCCCTGTTAGTGGGTTCATATGCTGGGGAAGGGTCTATCTCCTCCCTGAGACTGATACAAATAAGTAAATGGTATAGTGCTGAGTGGTGATGAACACTATAGGGAAAATGGAACAATGGAAAGGGGAGGGAGTGACAAGGGTGAATTTCATTTCTGTAAGGTGGTGGCAGTGGACCTCAAAGATGTGTGTAAAGACATAAGGGAGATACAAGAACGAACTATGTGACTAGGGAGGAACAGCGCCATAGGCAGAGGGAACAGCCAGTGCAAATGCTTGTTTACAAGAATTTTGTCTCATTCATATTTATTTCCCTGACAGGCACTGTCTCTGGGGACGGGCACTTGTACTGTTGTCAGTTGTTTGTGGAATAAGAGAAAAGTTTCTTTGAGTATCTGGCCCTGTATAAGATAAGAGCTAAGATAAGGCCAGGCCTTTACAAGCATGGAGTTTAAAGCTGAAGAATGCACAAAAGCAATGCTGTGTCAAACATCATTAGATCCCTAGAATAAATAAAGGAGACAAAAATATAAAGTAATTCATTTGCTTCTACAACAGATCCTAATTAAGGGAAGGCAGTAAGATCTGGAGATAATTAGGATAAGGCCCTGCCCTCAAAAAGCTTACCATTTAATGAAGAAGAGGTGGAGAGATAAGATATGTCCATAGATACCCTCAAGAAAGCAGGAGGAACAGGAATGTAGGACATGTTTTTTAGAGCAGCAGAAGCAAAGAGCTAAGAGGGACTTGCAGGAGGGAGTGGTCACTTGCAGAGATGAAACTTGCAAAAGAAAAAGCCTTTAAAATGAGTTAGGAGGTCAGAGGAGAACAAATATCAATGAAAGTTGAAGGTGCTGGAAAAGAGATTCCAGAAAAGAAGAAAGAGAGGTAAGGTAGCACTTCTCTACTTCCCTGGAGATAATGCAACAATGCATATTCTGATTCAGTTCATTTGGGTGGAGCTCAAAGTTCTGCATTTCTACAAGGCTGGGTCCTGGAGCCTCCCATGAGAAAGAAGGATCTAAAATACAAACAGAGGAAGTCCTTGACATGTTTGGAGGCCTTAGGGTACAAATAAAAATGGTAGGAATTTGACAATAAAACTGTGATGAAATTCCAAAGGGAGTTGAGTATCAGAACAACTGGATAACGTTGCTTATTGCAAGAATTTCCTACAAACCTAACTCAGAGGTGTGGTTTGTTTACAGTAAAAACACCTGGAAATTAGTCGAAAGCTACTCCTATATGCAGGCACTTTTCTCAGTGCTGGAAATACGGTAATGACCCACACAGACCCAAGTCCCTGTGCTGGTGGAAATGACATTCTAATCAGGTAAAAAGGACAACAAATGATACAAATAAATAAGTAAGTGGTATAGTGTTGAGTGGGCTGGGATTTAGCTCAGTTGGTAGAGTGCTGCTCTGCAGTCTCTGAGGTCCCGAGTTCGATTCCCAGCACCACAAAAGCGGGAGAAGGATATGGCAACCCACTCCCGAGGCAATCCCGAAACAATCAGCCATTGAAAACCCTATAAGGGTCGCTATGAGTGGACACGACTCGACAGCACCTAACAACAACAACATAGCGTTGAGTGGTGATAAATACTATGGGGAAAATAGAACAATGGAAAGGGGAAGGAGTGGCAAGAGTGAATTTCATTTCTGTACGGCAGTGGTAGTGGACCTCAAAGATGTGTGTAAAGACACAAGGGAGATACAAGAGTGAACTATGCGACTAGGGAGGAACTGCACTGCACTGTAGGCAGAGGGAACAGCCAGTGCAAATGCCATTGAGTTTTTCAGGTGAGGAAACTAAGCCTCAGAGAGGTTAAGTAACTTTACCAAACATCTCCCACCTGGAGGCAAATCCAGATGGAACTCAAGTTCTTGATATTAACCACCATTCTGCTGCCTTTCCCAGATTAGAATCAGATGAGTCCCTGGTAGTAAAAATAGCTGTCACTCCTTTGCCAGGCCCTAGTCACTTCCCCATTGTACAATAGGCAGTGACTCCCCCTGCCTAAACAGGTGCCAGGAGTCACATGGCTAAGCAGTCCTGCCCAACTTGAAAAAATCACAAAATCATGAGTTTTAAGTAGTTGGAGTAGATTGTACACAAAGCAGGGATCTTTGGTACAGAGAGAGACACTTGCAGGAGCCCACCCAGCTAGCAAGTGGTAGAGGGAGATTTGAATCCAGCCCAGTGGCTCTGAGCTGCACCGAGGGTGAAATATTCCATTTTGCCGCTTCCTCCCTGTGCAACAGCAGGCTAATATCCCTGCAGGCAAGAGCCCCTAGCTAAACCTGAGACATTTAGAAAATGCAAATGCTGCCCACTGGACGTTTGAACTCCTCAGGCCCTGCTTTGAAGCCTAAACACACCTTCCTTTATCATCTTTGAGGAAAGGGATCTAGCAAAAGGAAGAAATGATGGGAGAAGAAAGGGGGGAGGGGAGGAACAAGGAGGAGCATGGGATGAGAGAGAGGGCAACCTCTAAGTAAACAGCCCAACTTTAATAGTTCGGGAAATAATTATAATAACACCAATAATACCAAAGAATGGTAATAATACAAATGGGCTAGATTATTCATGTAATACTACTGACAATGTAAAAAGATAGATCACTACAGAAAAGTTTGGACCTTATACATCATTGGGATGCATGGGGATATAGAAAAACAATCCCACAAAAAGACACGCAATGTAGAAAAGAGGCCTTTGGTAAGGGTGTAGAAGAAGGCAGAGGTGGTGCACAAGAGAATAAGGGGGAAGTTATCTTTGCAATGTACAATGAAACACATACATGGAAATGTCACAATGAAATGCATGTCAGATGTGAAACACATTAAGTTGTACATTTAAAGTTTCCAATAAAAAAAAGAAACTTAACCTTGTCCCACCTGATTGAACGCGAGAGGTCTTCCTTCACCCTTGACAGGAATTACTTGAGGAGTTTACTCAACTGCAGACCCCTCCTCCATGCTTTGGGGTCCCTAGAGTCTGCATAGTTTTCAAATATTTTTAGACTTTATTAATATAAAATCGAAATCTGATACATGGTGCATGTTTAAAATGCACAATGTGATCAGTGTCGACAGATGTATATGTGTTAGCCAGCTTTCTGTTGTGACAAAATACTGAGATAATAACTTATAAGGAGGAAAAGTATATTTTGGCTTACAGTTTCAGAGGTTTTGGTCCATGGTCAGTTGGTTCCATTGCTCTGGGCTTCTGGTGGCACAGGACATCATGGCGGAAGTGTGTGGCAGAGGAGGCTGCTTACTTCCTGGCAGACAGGAATGAAGAGAGGGGAGGACTGGGATCCCAATATTTCCTTCAAAGATCAGCAATCTCACTTCCTCCCCTGAGCCCTCACCTCCTGAAGGTCCCACCACCTCCCAATAGTACCAGGGGCTGGGGACCAAGCTTCAACATATGGGTCTTTGGGGGACACTTGAGGGCCAAACAATAGCAGTATACATCTGTGAATCCATTTCCACAATCAAGATTACAAACATTTCCTTTACCGCAAAACATTACTTTACGTAATCCATCCATCCCTCCCTCCAGCCCTTTGCCAGGCAACACTGACATGCTGTGTCACTGCAGCTTAGTGTGCACTTGTTTAAATCTTTATATATTGAACCATATACCATATGCTATTTTTGTTGTCTGGCTTCTTTCACTCAGCCTGATAATTTTGAGACTCATCCACATAGTTATGTATCAACATTTCATTCTTTTTTTATAGCTTATTAGTATTCCACTATATGAGTATGCCACAATATCCAATCATCTGCTGATGGAATTTGGTTATTTCCAATTTGGGGCTATTATAAATAAAGCTACTCTAAACATCCATGCACTTAGACACACTTAAAGAGTGAATAATGGGAGATGAGGCAATCCATTCCCAAAGCAATCCTGAATACAATCAGCCATTGAAAACCCTATGAATAGCAGAGAAGCATTGACATAGTGCCAGGCATGCACAGTGTCTGGGAGTGTTTTATTCTGCTGTACATAGGGTCTCTATGAGTCAGACTCAACTCCCTGGCACCTAACAACAACAAGAGTGAATAACTGACTCATGGGGCAAGTGATGTTTAAATTTTTTAAAACTGCAAAACCATTTTTCCCAAATAGTTTTACCACCTTACATCCCTCACACCAGCGTTATGAGTGTTCTGGTTACCCAAAATCCCCATCAACACTTGGTATAATGTTAAACTAACTTGTTATGTTGGACCCAGTTTCCACCACCTTGTGCAAGCCAATTGTATGCATCTGGTTCCAATTCCAGGTTCAGTAACATCTTATTGGTAGGTTGAAATTAACCATTAGTGGAAGTATTTACACCATTGCTGTTGTTAGGTGCCATCGAGTCGGTGTCTGACTCATAGCTACCCTATATACAACAGATGAAACACTATTGTCAGTGCTTCTCTGCTATTCATAGGATTTTCAGTGGCTGATTGTTTTTTGGGAGTGGGTTGTCTGGTCCATCTCCCAAGCCTACAGCACCTGGTGTTCCCAGGCGGCCTCCCATCCAAGTACTAACCAGGCCCGACCCTGCTTAGCTTCCGAGATCTGACGGGATCTGTCAGGATCGGGCCCCACAGTGATACGGCTGCAGGCATTTACACCATAGTAACTGGCAAACACAATTAATCAGAGTTTTTCCACTCCTACACAGCTCACCAGAGCTAGTTGTTAGTTATTTACTAGCATACCACTGATTTTAACTATTCTAGTGGATATATGCCTGCAACCGTACCTCTGTGGCATCCGATCCCATCGGATCTTAGAAGCTAAACAGAGTCAGGCCTGGTTAGTCCTTGGATGGGAGACCACTTGGGATCCCTAGGTACCACAGGCTTGGGAAAAGGACCTGGCAGCCCACTCCCAGAAACAATCAGCCATTGAAAACCCTGTGAATAGCAGGAAAGCACTGATAATAGTGCTGGGCATGGCACAGTATCAAAGAGTGTTTTGCCTCTTGTACATATGGTGGTTGAGTTGGACCCTACTCAATGATAGCTAACAACAACAAAGAAATGGATATGTAATAGTATCATTGTCATGTAATTTGCATTTTCCAGGTGCCTAATGATGTGGTACATCTTTTCTTGTGTTTAAGGATCATCCTCACATCTTCTTTTCAGAAGTATCTGTTAAAATACTTGCCCATTTTCTCACTGAGTTGCTTGTCTTATTATTATTGTCAGAGTGTGTTATATTCTAAGCACAAATCCTTTTCAGACATATGTTGCTAACCTTTTCTTCCAACTTTTGACTTGCCTTTTCACTTTCTTAATGGCATCTGTCAAAGCAAAATAGTTCTCATTTTAATTAAAATTTATTTTATCATTTTTCTCATTTATGATGTGTGCTTGCTATGTTTTAGTTAAGAAAACTTTGCCTAGCCCTGTGGTGAAAAGAAAAATTCTCCTGTGGCTTCTTTTAGAAGTTTTACAGTTTTAAGCTTTCTGTTTGGGTTTATGATCCATTTTGAGTTCATTTGCATGTGTGAAGTGGGTTAAATGTCAACATTCACTTTGGTTCGATATGCATATCCAGCACTACTTGGTGAGAAGTCTACTTTTCTCACAGAATTGCCTTAGCACTTTAGTCAAAACAAGACACTTTATTATTGTGCCACTGAATGGGATCTGACTCATAGTGACCCTCACAGAGTTTTCAATGGCTGATTGTTTCAGGGATTTTTGCTTCAGGAGTGGACTGCCAGGTCCTTCTCCATTTTTGGTGCTGGGGATTGAAGCCAGGGCTTCCAAGAATACAAATCAGCACTCTACCAACTGAGCTAAACTTCAGCCCCTATTGACAAGATATATGTGGGTCTATTTGTGGACTCCATAAATAAGCTTCATTGAACTCCCTGTGTGTTTATCTTCCCATTAATACCAAACTCTCTCCGTTGCTGTAGCTCTATCAGGAGCCTTGAAAGCAGAGAAGGTAAGTTATTCAGATGTTTTTTCTTTTTAAAAAATGCTTTTGTTATATTCCCAACAGTCAGGGGTGAGGTGGAGGCAGGAGGATTGAGAGTTCAAGATAAACCTAGGCTACATAAACAAGACCCTGTCTCCAAAGCCCCCTCCCAAAAATAACAAAACGAAAAAAAAAAAAAAAGCTTGTGTTTTTCCACATTCTTTGCATCTTTTACATAAATATTAGAATCAATTTATCATTCCCACTAGAAAACGTTTCAGAATTTTTATTTTTATTTTTATTTTTAGAAGAGGCAGATTGCATTGAAATAATGTTGTTGTTAGGTGCAGTCGAGTCGGTATCCAACTCATAGAGTTTTCAATGGCTGACTGTTTCGGGATTGTCTTGGGAGTGGATTGCCAGGTCCTTCTTCCACTTTTGCAGTGTTGGGAATTAAACTCAGGACCTCGGAGACTGCAGTGCAGCACTCTACCAACTGAGCTAAATCCCATCTCGCATTGAAATATAGGATAGTCCAGATATCATCTCTAAAAGATGGAATCTTCCAAGGTGTTCCCCTGATATATCTGTCCATATATTTAGATCCTTTTCAATTTCTCTCAGCAACTCTTTGTACCTTTGACTGTTGAAGTTCTGGTTGTCTTATGTTAGATTTCTTCCTGAGCATTTAATATTTTTTTGGTGCACTACACATGGAAATGGGAGCAGGGCCTGGCAATGCACTCCCAAGGCAATCCCGGAACAGTCAGCCATTGAAAACCCTATGAGGGTCACTATGAGTCGGATACCGACTCCACGGCACCTAACAACACCACCAACAACACATGGAATTGTTTCCTGGGGGTGAGGCTCCGCGGTAGAGCACCTGCCTAGTATGCCCAAAGTGTGGCCAACCCCAAGTGTTAACCAAAAAGGAAAAAGAAGAAAAAGAAAGACAGAAAAAAAAAAAAAAAAGAATGTCGATAATAAATGCTCATTTTCAAAGAGCTTTTGGAAAAACATATGCTTTCCAGGACAGGAACGTTTTGCCATTGCCGGCTTCTTGGGAATGAGATTGGAAATGGAGAGACAGTTTTCATTTTAAACCCATTTGAAGTTTTCACCACAGGCACTTAATGCTTTTGTAAATAATATCCATTCCTATGTAAACATGGTAGTGAGCAGGCAGGGAGCTGGGCCCAGGCAAACTCCTGCTTTTGGTCCAGTCGCTTAGTGCTGAGCCTCCAGGTAGTGCCCAGAGCACCGAGCAGGCCGGGAACTGAGCGCTGCATCTTAGCAGATAGACTTCCGCTGCTGCTTGTTAGCCCCTCGCTCCCTCTGCATGGCCTGTGCCTGCTCTGAAAACACAAAACAAACAAGAACAGCCCTGTCTGGGCAGCCAGGGCAGTGGCTGCAGCAGTGGCTGGCAGCTGGCAACGGGGAGCTGGATTCCCTAGCTCGCACTCCCTGATGCCCTCTGAGAAGTTTCTCCGGGTGCAGCTGGTACGATGGGTGCCAGGCCTCAGGACTCTGCAGTAAATCTCTAGGAGGTTGCGCACAGATCACTTCCCCTTTGGGGGCGTGGCCTGGCACCTCCCAAAGGGAAGAGCTTTATCAGGTCTTGGCTGCCTGCCTCCTCCTCAGGAAATGTACCGCTCTCAGCAAGTCAAACCAAGTGGTCCCTCCTCCTCCGATGCAGGAGGCCCCTGGGGAGGCCAGAGAAAGCCAAAGAAAAGGTGCCAAGCTCAGCAGGCTCCGTGGAGTATCAGCAGAGGTGCTGGCGGGCAGCTCCTGGTTATGGAAAGAGGGGAACAGGTGAGCCCCAGAAGGCTGCCATGCTGCCAGGTACCCTCAGCCCCACACTCCCAGGCAGCAGTCAGCAGGCCCAAGTCGTCCTTCCCTGAATTCAAAGGGTGGCCCCACTTTGATCTCCCTTATCCCCTCTCCCGGTTCACACCAGTGAGGTGCCTTCTAGAAGCTGTCCCAGGGCAATTTTCTGCCTTTGAAGTCCCCAGCAGCCCCTGCCAAGAGCTGTTCTGGTGGGAGGAGGCGGCTGGGGCAGGCACCCTAGTGCCTTTGCCTTGTTGCCTCACGGGTGCCAGAACTGGAACTTCAGGACATCAAAGGAAGAGGTGGCAGCCAGGATGAGTAAGCACGGCTCTAGGCTCTGCCTTGGCCTGAGAGCTCTTCTCCAGCTCACCCAGCTGGATCTGGGAGCTCAGCCCAGACAGCCTGGAGACCTGCCGGGGAGGAAGCCTTGTGGATGCTTCTGGGCGTAGGGATCTCTGTGTCTCTGCATCGTGGAGAGGCACTGATCGCTACAAAGCAAAAGCAGAGTTGAAGGCACTCCTGGCAGCCTAGCTTTCAGCAACATCTCCCCCTCTTTAGTCTCTACTTTTATCAGATGTTAAATCAAAAGGTGGCATCTGCCACAAGATGATCAGTTGTCAGGCCATGAGCCACTTCAGGCCCACAGATAAGTTTTGTGTAGCTCACGTGAATTAAAAAAAAAAAAATAATAATAATAATAATAATAATAATAATAGTAATAATTAGATATAGGGCTGGAGGTGTAGCTCAGTGTTAGAGCAAGTGCTCAGCACCGCCATACACACACACACACACACACACACACACACATTGTTATCTTTGTTGTTAGGTGCCTTCAAGTCGTGTCTGACTCATGGCGACCCTTATAGGGTTTTCAATGGCTGATTGTTTCGGGATTGCCCCGAGAGTGGGTTGCCACATCCTTCTCCCATTTTTGTTGTGCTGGGAATCGAACTCAGGACCTCAGAGACTACAGAGCAGCGCTCTACCAACTGAGCTAAATCCCAGCCCATACACACATATATATGTGTATAATTGTTTGTTGTTGTTAGGTGCTGTTGAGTCAGGTCCAACTCATTGTGACCCTATGTACAACAGAATGAAACAGCACCCAACACTGAGCCATGCACACGATCTTTTTATGTTTGAGCCCACTGCTGCAACCACTATGTTTCTTCTCGCTTTGAGTTGTGCCCCACCAGCACATGGGAGTCCTGGAGGACTTACTCCATTCCCATCATTAAGATCGACTCTACCTGAAGGAGGAAACTCTTCCCCAGTTGTTTCTTGAATGCTTTCCAGCATTGGGGGCTTATTTTCCAGCACTATAGTTGACAGTGTTTCTCTGCTATTCATAAGGTTTTCAATAGCTAATTGTTTCAGGAGTGGACTGCTGGGTCCTTCTCCCTACTCTGTTTTGGTCTGGAAGCTCAGCTGAAACCTGTCTACCATGGGTGGCCTGGCTGGTATCTGAAATACTGTGGTATTGCTTTCAGCATCACAGCAACACACAAGCCCTCACAGCACAAGCTCACACACACACACACACACACACACACACACACACACACGTTGTAAATTATCTTCAGCTAGCCAGCTGGCACAGTGGTGCATGTCTGTAATCACAGTGACTCTAGAGACAGAGGCAGTAGGATCATGAGTTTGAGGCCAGAGGCAGTCTACATGACTTAGGGAGACCCTGTTTCAAGATAAAAAATAAAAAAGGGGCTGGGGGTGCAACTCAGTGGTAGAACACTTGCAAAATATGTGCAAGGGCTTGGATTCAACTCCTGGGTACAGCCAAAAAAAAAAATTACCTTCAACTTTTAAAGGCTAAGATATTTTATGCTAATTTTGATATTTTAGGAATGTTTTTGCAGAAAAGAAAAAAGAAAGAGAGAGAGAGAGAAGAAAAACCTAGTGATCCTAGACTTGTTGTCCAAGGTGGGAGAAGAACACAGGAGCTACACAATAGCTGCCACCTTTGCAAGAAACCTAAGTCCCAGATGTTTACTGCCCCTCCTCCCAGCCTGTTGCTTTATGCCATGTGACAATTTGGGTTTGGGGCATCTGAATCTGATTATTTTGCTTTATGTCAAGAGATGTGGCACATTAGCCCTAACCACATATCACAAACTCCCATAGGAAGACAACATGACGCAGGCAGACATGACATGTTCCCTTCCTTCTTGCAGTCATAGGTTAACTATAAGCAGAGGTTGTTCAAAATGTTTCACATAGACCCTCCAAATCACATGAGGACGCTGGTCAAGATGCAGAAGTGCCTTGGCCCCAATTCAAGTCTGATTAAGAATCAGGTTTTCACTGCCAGGCACCATGGCTCATGCCTATAATCCCAGTGATTTGGGAGGTGAAGGGAGGAGGAACACAAGTTCGAGGCCAGAGGCACCCTGCATAAATTAGCAAGACACCATCTCAAGCTAAAAAATGGGTTTAGTGTGCAGCTCAGTGGTAGAGCACTTCTAAAGCATGCATAAGGCTCTGGGTCCAACCCCTAAGTACCACAAAAAGAATAATAAGAATAAGAATAAGAATAAGAATGAGGAGGAGGAGGAGGAGAAGGAAGAAGGGCAGGAGGAGGAAGAGCAGGAAGAGGAGGAAGAGGAAGAGGAGGAGGAGAGAGGAGAAATCAGATTCTCTGGGGGTGAAATCTGGAAATTTCAGCATTTTCATGCAGCATTTTCAGCTGCATTTTCAGCACATCTTATCCACATAAAAGTTCTTGAAGCATTGGTAGAAAGGATATTCCACAGTAAGTTGAAGCTGCTGCATTCGTGAATCCAGTGCATTCTCTGGGCCTTGAGGCAGAGAACCACTGTGCCACCCCCATTGCCCAGGCAACACACTAAACCCTTTCTAGTCATCATTTCACTTCACCCTTCCTACAATCCCTTGAGCTAAGTACAGTCATCCCTTGATATCTGCAAGAGATTGGGTCTAGGATTCCCCATGAATACCAAAATCAATCTATTCTTGAGTCTCTTATTAAAAATAGTGCACTATTTACATTTTACCTACACACATCCTCCTGTATAATTTAAACTATTTCTAGATTATTTATCATACCTAATACAATGTAGGGGCTGGGATTTAGCTCAGTCAGTAGAGCGCTGCACTGCAGTCTCTGGGTCCCGAGTTTGATTCCCAGCACCGCAAAAATGGGAGAAGGGCCTGGCAATCCACTCCCAAGGCAATCCGGAAACAGTCAGCCATTGAAAACCCTATGAGGGTCGCTATGAGTCGGATACCGACTCGACGGCACCTAACAACAACAACAACAATACAATGTAAATGCTATGTTAATAGTTGTTATACTATATTATTTGGGGAATGATAAGTAAAACATCTGTCCATGTTCAGTACAGATGTAATTTCCTTCCTCTGAGTATTTTCAATCAATGGTTGGTCGAATCCAAAGATGTGCAACGTGAGGATACAGAGCAAGACTGTGCTATTATAACCGTCACTTAACAGGTGGGGATACAATGTGTGTTAGATCACAGAACTAGCAGTGGCAGAGTTGGATTTCATACCTGGGACTGACTCCAAAGGTATTGCATAAAAGCACAGCTGCTAATATCTCTTTCCAGCTGAGGTCAAGAAGACAAACCTGACTGAATGCAAACTGGGAGAGGGAGCCATGTCTAACCTGTGCTGTAATAGGTAAATCTGTGCAACGAGATGCCAGGAAATGGAAAGCCTATAATGAATTGTGATCTGAAATCACCTCCATGAAGTCTGTTCTTGTAGCATGCCAGGGATTCATGACTCTGGGGATTACTGTTCATTGTCATGTGACATTAAGTTTTGGCAAAGTCATTTGTAATGTAATTTTAGTAGCTGATTTTAAGTGGTAACCCTCCAGATTCAAAGGCTGGCCAATTTTTCAAGAGAACCTGAAATCAGACGTGAAAGTCACTAGTTATGGCCACAAAACTCCATGGTTTTGTTGTTATTTTTGCTGCTACTGCTCTTGTTTATCTGCTTGGTATGTTTTGTGTGTGCGCGCGCGCGTGTGTGCATGCGTGTGTGTGTGTGTGCCCACACGCACGCGCAAAGGCCATTGGCCTGTTCTCTGCTTTTATTCTAGATTTGTACCATGCAGACCACAAAAACTGTTGTCCCTTAGAAAAGCATCTTTGTTCCACTGGAAGAAACAAATGGATAAAACAAGAGGCCTAAAAAACAGAATTGGCAGCCAATCTATTGTCTAGGTCATCATTTGAGAGATGGTGTTGAACATAGAACAGCTTTCATAGCTCTTCTTCAGAGCAAAAATTGATATAGGTTATCACATTCCAAAATATTCAGGATGGCATGGTACAGCTATGAAGTAACCCCGATGCCTTGGGATCAAGTCAAATTTGTTATTGACAAACCTGTGTGTCTATAGAGAGGTGGCTTTACTTCTTTGAGCCTCAGTTCCTCTAGCAGGAAATCTCATTTGACAGTTTCTAAGACCATTCTGGTTCAAATGTTCTTTGAACATTCTAGTACCTTGGATACGCTAAAAGGAAGAAAGAGAAAGAAGGAGAGATGAAGAGAGAGAGAGAAGGAGCAAATAAGGAAACACCCTATATGGAAACAAACTATCTTTAAAAGACACAAAAATGAGTGTCATTTTCTACCTGCAAGGACACTGCCTTTAGCTCTATCAATAGATACTCTGAATTGTTGATCATTTCCTTTGCCATGCCTCATTCTCCCATTAAAATGCCACTTTTTATCCTGCATTGTCACTGAAGAAAATGAGTCACTAGAGGAATTAAGGGGCTGGGATTTAGCTCAGTCGGTAGAGTGCTGCTCTGCAGTCTCAGGTCCCAAGTTTGATTCCCAGCACCGCAAAAATGGGAAAAGGACGTGGCAACCTCACTCCCAAGGCAATCCCAAAACAATCAGCCATTGAAAACCCTATGAGAGTCGCTATGAGTTGGACACAACTCAGTGGCACCTAACAACAACAACAACAGAGGAATTAAAAAAGATTGATTTTCCAAAGAACATGTAACTATTCATTGCAGTCAATGAGACCTGCCTGTTTGGTGGTTGAGTCTCTAGATAGAAGAACAGGAAACACCCACAGGCTCCTGCTTTGGGGGAAAGCAGACTTGGATGTGCACCCAGAAAGTTGCAGAGCACTCAGCATTGTCTCCAGGGAAGTTGGTCTTTTCAGCTTCGACTTAAGCTGCAAGGTTGTTTTTCTCCAACCAAAGCAGACTTCAAATGCCTTTCCCCATCCTGCTGTAGATGTGAGACCCAAATCACTGTTCAGGAATGGTGTGGCTCCAGCATGGAATAGCAGACAATACTCCCGGGGAAATGAGGATTAAGCATTTTACAGAAGGTTTTGAGGAGGTAACTTTTCTTGGAATATTGTGACAATTAAGCAATTTGGGGGAAACTCTAGGAAGTCTCTTCATACAATGGTGTCAGGTGGGGAGCTATCAACCTCTTCAAATGAAATGGAAATTGCCTTGAACACCCCAACTCCACAGTTGATGACAATCTAGTTCCACCTCAGATTGCTACCAACCCACATTATGGGTTAAATTCATGTGTTGAAGTCCTAACTCCCAGTACCTCAGAATGGGACCTTATTTGGGAACAGAAGTGTTGCAGCTGTAATTAGTTAAGATTCAACCATACTAGAGTAGGGTGGACACCTAATCCAATGACTGCCGTCCTTATTAGAAGGGGAAATTCAGAGATAGACACTCACACCAGAGAACATCATGGGAAGATGAAGATGGACATCAGGGTCATGCTTCTAAAAGACAAGGGACATCAGCGTTAGCCAGCAGACCATCAGAAGCCAGGGGAGAGGGCATGAAACCGAAGCTCACTCACAACCATAACCTCACCACACTTTGATCTCAGATCTGTAGCCCCTAGAACTGTCAGACAATAAATTTTGTTGTTCAAGTCACACAATTTGTAGTACTGTGTAATGGCAGAAGTCAAACTGGGCCTCATCTTTGGTTGATAGCCCAACAGACACCAGGGAACCTTCTAGGAACTTATTGATGGCTTGGAGCAGGACCAGCCAAGGCTATCCCTGAAATACACACTCTCCCACCACCCACACTCATTCTTCTCCTTCACCCTCTCCATTCCCAGAGCTCCTGACAGCTTCAGCTTTCTCTATTTTTTTGCAGAGCAGCATCTTCTACCCTCTGAGGAGTTGGTACCTGCTGCTAACTAGGTTCTTGGGAAAGTATCTTTCCTCCCAAATGTTGTCAACATATTTCTCTAGGCAAAAGTATTTTCTCCTTAGTTGGCACAAATTGTTAAGAAAAGTAAACTATTTTCAGTATCATCAAAACTAGAAGGATACTGACTCTACTCATTTTCTATTACTACATAACAAATTACAATGGGCTTCACAGCTTAAAACAACACAAGTGTGCATTTTCTCACAGTGTCTGTAAGTCAGATATCCAAACACCACTTAGTGGAGTTCTCTGCAAAGGGCCTCACAAAGCTGTAATTGACATGTTGAGAGGGCTGTGTTCTTATCTGAAGGCTGGTCTGGGAAAGATCCATTTCCAAACTCATTTGGACCATTGGTGGGTTTCATGTCCTTGTGCTGGGAAAAATGAAGGCCCCAGTTTCTTGCTGGCCCCTCAGTTCCCAGAGGAAGCTTCTAACTACTATGTGGGCTTTCCAACATGGCGGCTTACTTCCTCAAGCCAACAAAGTCTCTAGAATGAGTTGGCTAGCAAGATGGAAACTTACAGAATATTATCAAAAGAGGGATATTCCATTAACTTTATCATATTCTACTGGTTAGGAGTAAATCAAAGGTCCTCCCCCACACACAAGGAGAGGGAATTATACAAAGGTATAAGGTAAGTAGGGATCATGAGAAACCATCTTTTACTTTTCCAATGCTAAAGACCAAACCCAAGGCCCTGTGCATGCTAGCCAAGTGTTCTTCCACTGAGTTACACCCCCAGCTCATGGGAAGCTATCTCATGGGAAGCTATCTTAAAGTCTGTATGCACATGGCCAGGTAGTAGACACCATTGGCTGTTCCCCAGAAATCATCCCTGGAGTCCCAGGACTGAGCCCAGTCTCCATGAGTGAACCTGATTGTTCCAAAGATAATTTATCTCTTTGCCATGATTGGTTTGTGAGTAAATGTGTGGCCCAATTCAGGCCAGACCTGAGGGATATCTTCCACTATGTCTCCCTCTTCATCATCTAAATCCTCCCTTAGTTTCAAAATCTTTGGATCCCAGGTAGGACTCTTCAATCTAATGTGTATCTTCTATCCTTATGACTCCTTGGCCAGAGGAAACGGCAAGCTAACACTTCCATCTAGCCCTTCCTTTTATCCACCTTTTCTACCAAATTAGAGGCTAATATGGAGGATATTATTAGCACATCTCTCTCCAGCTGTAATTCTTCCCTTAGATGGGCACGTTCCCTTTGGGCACTTGCCCATTGAATGCCCTCAGTAGCATGTCGTCTACCTGCCCAGAGCAGGGGCCACACAGCTGCAGCTGTAACTCTCTGGCAATCTCATTTCATGTAGGTTACTTTTAGAGATTGCAATATATTTTCTAGTCCCTCAGCTGGTTTTGGAGCATCCCTGTACTCACAGAGAGGGCCACATTTATCAATAAGGCATGCTATTTGACATCATAAGGAAGAGGGAGGCCATCCTGGGACTGCCTCTGCAAGCGTGTTACCCTCAGTCAATGCAACCTCAGCTGTGCATCTCAATAGTCATAGCCGACACCAGGCAACCATTATTATCACAAGAAAACATGCCACTGTTCACCACATAGGAAAAGATAAACCCTGTGGCTCTACCACAGTCGCATGTGTGAGCATCCAGGGTGTGGGCCAGTTATCTGTGGCCCATGCCATCCCATAAGAAAGTATTCCCCAGCTGGAAAGACAGGTCATAGCTGTCGGCCCTAGAGCTAAGCCATGGTCCACCCACCACATACATGGATCACTTCCCAGGAGCCTGCTGGATGCCCCCTCCCAACTCATCCTTGGTTCTGTCTGTTCCTGTTCAGGCATCTTATATTGTGTGAAAGACCAAAGGATGGACGGCATTACGCTTTGTGAACCATGAGTTTTGAGGGGATTTTATACAGAAGGTAGAGGTAACTCGTGGAAGACCTTTATATGCAGGTACAAGGGGAGGAATTCCCTCCCTTGCACCTCCACAGGATTTCTCACCACCACCATGTCTCAAAGCTGCACCCTCTTGAAGTCCCTCCAAAGTGGGTTTCCTCAGAGGAGTGTGCCTCTCTCCCTCCCAGGTGGGATTCCTCACAGGAGCAGGTCTCTCTGCCTCTCTCTAACCTGTTGTTTACCGTGTTGTTGTTGTCAGGGCCCTTCTAGTTTGGTCCGACTCCTAGCAACCCTCATGTTGTTGTTGTTGTGTGCCGTTGAGTCGGTATCCAACTCATAGTGACCCTCATAGGGTTTTCAGTGGCTGACTGTTTTAGGATTGCCTTGGGAGTGGATTGCCAGGTCCTTCTCCCATTTTTTGTGGTGCTGGGAATTGAACTCAGGACCTCAGAGACTGCAGCGCAGCGCTCTACCAACTGAGCTAAATCCCAGCCCTCATAGGGTTTTCACTAGTTGATTGTTTCAGGATTGTTTCCGGAGTGGATTGCCATGTCCTTCTCTCATTTTTGCAGTGCTGGGGATCGAACCCAGGTCCTCAGAGAGTGCAGAGCAGCACTCTACCAACTGAGCTAAACCTCAGCTCCATTGTTCACCATATATATACACAAACATATATACACATATATGCATGCATATATATGCACATATGTATATAATATACACATATACATGTACGTGTGTATATATACATATGGCTGGCAGATATAGCATTGTGGTGTCTGATCCTGTCAGATCTCAGAAGCTAAGCACAGTCCGGCCTGGTTAGTGCTTGGATGGGAGACCGCCTGGGAACACAAGGTACTGTAGGCTTTGGAGAAGAACCTGGCAAGCCACTCTCAAAAATCAATCCACCACTGAAAAGCCTATGAATAGCAGAGAAGTACTGATAATAGTGTTTCACCTGTTGTACGTAGGGTCATTATGAGCTGGCAAACCAACATACATCTGTGTATATGTATGGTATATACCAATACCACATAGGTATAGGTGTATAGATATATACCGTACATATGTATCTATGGGCTGGGGTTTAGCTCAGTTGGTCGAGTGCTGCTCCACACTATTTGAGGAACTAGGTTCAATCCCCAGCACCACAAAAACTAGGGAAAGACATGGTAATCCACTCCTGAAGCAATCCCAAAAAACAATAAGTTATTGAAAATCCTGTGAGGTGCTCTATGAGTTGGACCTGACTCAATGGCACCTAACAACAACTACAACATATGTATATGTATTATGTGTATGCGTGTTTTATATATATACATATGTGTGTGTGTGTGTGTGTGTGTGTGTGTGTGTGTGTGTATGTATACCTGCAGCCGTACTATTATGGTGCCTGATCCCATCAGATCTCAGAAGCTAAGCAGGGTTGGTTTTGGTTAGTACTTGGATGGGAGACCACCTGGGAACACCAGGTACTATAAGCTTGGGAGAAGGACCTGGCAACCCACTCACAAAAAAACAATCAGCCATTGAAGACCCTATGAATAGCAGAGAAGCACTAACAATAGTGTTTCACCTGTTGTACATAGGGTCGCTATGCTATTGTTAGGTGCCGTCAAGTTGAGTCTGACTCAGAGATACTCACATAGGGTTTTAAATGACTGATGGCTTTGGAAGTGGATTGCCACAGCCTTCTCCCATTTTTGTGATGCTGGGGATGGAATTCAGGTCTTAAAAGAGTGCAGCTTGGCACTCTACCAGTTGGGCTAAACCTCAGCATGCATACACACGCACACATATACACACACACACACACTCCTCAACTGAGAGCCTTGTGGCCCTTCCTCCTCTCCCTCTAGGAGGGAATGCTGATACATTGTGTATTTCTGCACCTTCTATCACCATGGTTGCAGGGCCAAGCCCCTCCCAGGTCAGATATGTTGTATCAATGCAAAATCATCAGGTCCAGTCCATGTCCAGTCTGAAGGAATCACCTACACAACAAGAAATCATCTTGCTACCAGCTTGAGGGGTAATCCAGAAGGAAGGAGGATAGGATGATAGAAAGATGGAAAGAACTTGGTTCTCTGATGTCTTCATTTGTCTGCAGAATGAACTGTACCTAAAACCTACTCTTCTAACAACAACAACAACAACAAAACCCATTCTACCAGTCTTGTCTTGAGTTAGGTTTTCTGTTACTTGCAGCCACACACACATTAAAACAGTGTGACTCTCCAAAGATAAAATAACATGGAACCTAGAGTATCTGAACAGAAAACCCCCAGTTCTATCATTGTGCCATAGGTTAACCTGGCTGAGTTTTCACTGGGTGTTTCAGGGCAGGAACTGGGAAACAATATCAGCACTCTGTAGTGCATAAATCATAGCTGCTGCACAGCAGCTATGCATAGCAGCCTTGGCCACCTGCTTCCAGGGAGCCAGCACTCCCTTTTTCCTGAACCGGGCTGGTCATTCTCTACTCATCCAGGGGAGGGACGGTTATTGACACAGCACGGAAATGTCCCATATTATATGAGACATGGAAAGTAAACACAGAGTTTGACCGATAATGGGAGCTGTGAGGGGACCCCAGAGAGCACTGAGCAGCCCCACCATTGTGGGCCTAGTAACCATCACACCCCCAGGAAGAGCCGCAGCTGCCCCAGTCTGCCCCACTCACCGTTGCGATCATCGCCACTGTGAGCTGTGAGGCCAAGACCCAGCAGCAGGCTGCCGCCCCGGACACCAAGCCCAGCACCCCAGCATCTGCACAGGGTGCAGGGAGCCAAGGCCCAGGTGGGCTTCCATTGGCGGTGCCTGCCATTGGGACAACAGGGTCGTCCCAAGGAAGGTTTGGGGAACAGTAAATTGATTCAGTGTAAGAAAGGGATAGGGCTGGGATTTAGCTCAGTTGGTAGAGCGCCACTCTGCTATCTCTGAGGTCCTAAGTTCAATTCCCAGCGCCGCGAAAATGGGAAAAGGACGTGGCAATCCACTCCCCATGCAATCCCGAAACAATCAGCCATTGAAAATCCTATGAGGGTTGTTATGAGTCGGATACCAACTCCATGGCACCTAACAACAACAACAACAAGAAACAGTTATGGTTTCATCAACAGGAATGACACCAAAGAAGGAGAAGCACCTTGGCAGTGTCAGAGAGGGACGCTGTGGCTTTTGATGTTGAAGGAGGAAGGGGTGTGGAGGCAGCAGGTGTCCCAGCCCCTGGGGGAGTCCAGTTCAAGGCAGTAAATACACAGCGGACTCTAACATTATAGACGCTGTCCATGGCAAACGAGTCCTCCATGCAACTCAGAATCGCCAGAATAGTGAGAGTGGGGAAAAGCATGAGGGGTGGGAGAGCACTCCCTGAGACCAGGGCCACGGTTCCCATCTCACTGCATGCAGAGTCCCTGTGGGCGTCCACCACAGTATTCCAACCCTCTTATGCGGACCACCAGGGCGCAGGAGAACGAGGCAGACCAGTGAGATGGACCTGTATGGGGTTGATGGACTTCCATGCCACAGGGGCCCGCCTCGCCAAAGACAGCCCAGAGAGGACAGCAATGCACAGACTAAGAACAAGCAAGGCAAGCCGGGCGTGGTGGCGCTTGCCTGTAATCCCAGCGGTTTGGGAGGCAGAAGCAGGAGGATCGCAAGTTCGAGACCAGGGGAAGTCTGTGTAATTTAGTGAGACCCTGTCTCAAAAAAAGTAAAAAAAAAAAAAAAAAAATTGGCTGGGGATGCAGCTCACTGGTCCAGCACTTGCAGAGCATGCAAATGTGAGGCCCTGGGTTCAACCCCCAGTACCACAAAAAAAAAAAAAAAAAAAAAGAAAGAAAAAAAAAAGAAAAGAAAGAAAAGAAAAGAAAAGAAAACAGAAAAAGCAAGGCGATGACACCCAAGGTCAGCAGCCCTCTCAACATCTGTATCAGCACAACTTCAACTCCTGACACCCAGAAAGCCATAAACTACCACATGGCAGAAAGACAAAAGCAGCAGCGCCAACAGCTGAGAACTCCTCAGCTCCCAGGCTGAGCAGGGCGGCGCAGAGTAAACCCCCGCTGGCTTCCCATCTCTACTGTCATCTGGTGCAGCCATGCAAGGAGAAGAAACCCATATGAAATTCCAGCAATAAGAAGTGAACAAAAGATTGGAGCTGAAAATCTTAGGTGCTGGTTTTTGCCTTGTGATGAGAGTAGTAGAACTATCTGCATTATCTATGTAGCGTGGGTTTTATTATTATTTTTATCTAAGAATGTCTCTTTTTTGGTAATGATAAAGTTTTTTTTTCCAAGCCTGATTTTTCTCAATACACCTTTAAAGGGTTTACGTTGTTTCATATCTAGTCAAGTTGAGATTTTCAAGAACTTCATTTTGAATTTGTAATAAAGCATTACAACTTGATTTTTTCCCCAAAAGTCAACAAACTTCAAGCATCTGTTAATAAAGGGCTTAAATAATTGTCAAAAAGAAAAAAAAAGTAAACGCTATTGGCCAAAAATAATTCATCTTCTCCAATTCTGAGAGGAAAGGAGAGAAACTAATGCTTATTGGGCAGCCTCACAGTTAAATGCTGGGACCTGTGTGCCACCAATTAATCTTAACAATACTATGCAAAGGTTATTTGTTGATAAAAGAAGGCAGGCTTGCAGGATGATGTCACCTACATCAGTGAATGCTGCCATTCAGCATCAATTCTTTGTTCCTTTCCTAATGCATTGCTTTGTTTTAGGACAAGGTTAACCCAAAATAATTTACTCTGGTCAGCACTACCAGAACCTAAGGTGTTTGAATGTTCTTCCCACCCAGTGGCAAAGAGCCTGAGTCTTCTAATTGATCAAGAGTAAAGGTTATTGAAGCTCACAGATCACTTCCACAGACCTTGTCCCATTTATTGTTATTAACCCCATTTCACAGACTAGATCAGCAATTTTATGTTACTTGTTCAACAACACCCTGGTAGCCAGGCGTGGTGGCGCATGCCTATAATCCCAGCAACTCAGGAGGTAGAGGCAGGAGGATTGCAGTTTCCAGGCCAGAGGCAGCCTGTGTAATTTATCAAAACCCCATCTCAATTTAACAAATAAAAAAACGGGCTGGGGGCTGCAGCTCAGGGGTAGTATGTGTGAGGGCCTGGGTGGTTCAGTCTCCAGTACCACAAAAAATATAAATGAATAAAATCCCCACATTCTGTTACTAGAGGAAGGTTCATCCAGGATGAATTCAAACTCTGGTCTCTTACTCCAGGGGCCTTCTCACCACCAAATGGTCTCTTTCTCTTTTCTGAAAGGGCAGCAGTAGAGCATCTCTGGCAATTTCACCCAGAGGTGGCACTAAGTCATGTCCACCCAGGAGGGTATGTCCACCTGGAGTGGAGGCTGCATGATGTCCGCATCCAAGGCATGGCAGGCCCTCTGGGAAGGTCCAGAGAGCAATGGGGTAGCTGCACATTGCTTGTTGGTGAAGGAGAAATGTTATCTCCGTAGACAAATGTAAGAACTTTCTGATGTCAGAAAATGCAAACTATGTGGCACGACCTGTTTGCCATTTTGTCTTTGCATTAACAAGCTGACAACAAACATATTGCACAAGTATTGTGACACAGTTCAGTGCAAGTACCAGAAGGCATTTGCTCTGCTTCCTTACTAATTCAAACACCATTTTTAAAAAATATTTATCGGGGGTCTGGGTGGGGCAAAATGCAGTATTATTCTATGTTCAATTTCAGATAGGTTCTCTATGGGATGCTTGTTTTGGCTTTTGACTACATGGTTGTGGTGGTTGACATTTTCCTATTTATTTTTTATTTAGGAATGTCTTTAAACATTTATTTATTTAATAATTCACACGTGCATATAGGAACAAGTTCAGGCAGTTTTAAAGCACAGTGGCAGCTATGTCTTCCCATCACATCTAAGCCCCAGGCATTCAGATCCTCTCCTCTTGGGCAACTATAGAGATCAGTTTATGGCTAGTTTCTGTACATTCACATCTCTGTGTACATCCTTGACACGCACATAGAGGAGCACACTGTATATACTGTCTGGTTCTAGACTGAGTTGGTTTTTCTTTGTATAGCTACAATGCAATATATCGATCCAGTCCCTATAAATGGACATTTTTGCCTGCAGTGGTACCACTGCGGCGTCAGATCTCAGAAGCTAAGCAGGGTTGGGCCTGGTTAGTATTTGGATGGGAGACAGCCTGAGAACACCAGGTGCTGTAGGCTTGGGAGAAGGACCCGGCAACCCACTCCAAAAAAATAATCAGCCATTGAAAACCCTATGAATAGCAGAGAAGCACTAATAATAGTGTTTCATCTGTGGTATGTTGGACACCGACTCAACAGCACCTAACAACAACAACAACAACAATAACATAAATGGACATTTAGGTTACTCTCATATTTTTCTAGGGGAGAAGGACCTGGCAATCCACTCCCAAGGCAATCCCGAAACAGCCATTGAAAACCCTATGAGGGTCTCTATGAGTCGGATACCGACTCGCAGGCACCTAACAACAACAACAACAACATATTTTTCTCAATGTATGATTGTGCAATTTACATTTTTGTGTTAATGCCTTTGCGCATGTTTGTAAGTATAAGTTGCTAAAACTGCTGGGCCAAAAGAAAAACACAGTTTAATTTTAGCAACTATAACCCAGTTGCCTTCCAAAGAGGCTGGACAAATGCTTGACTTCCTCAACAGTGGCCAATATGCCTGTTTTGCCACAGACTCACTGGTTCAGGGTACTATCAGCCTTCCAATCTCTGCCAATCTGATAGGTACAAAGGGCATCTTAGAGTTTCGACTGCATTTTTCTCACCATGAGATTGAGCAGCAGCCGATCTCTTTAACAGTCTTATTTTGCTCCTGGTTTTAATCTTAAAATGCTCTAAATCCTCTTAGAAGAAGGTGGGGTTGGATCTTAAATCTGGATGGATTTATGTAATGGGTTTATGAAACAGATAGAGAGTTAGTCAAAAGGGGGATCACGCTAAGTCAAAGGCTCTCACTCCCTGGGGAGGGGGGGCAGCACATCCCTGATCCACTCCCTGTTAGGGCATGTGCAGAGCTGTCGCTCCCTGGAAAAGGTGTACCGTCTAGGGAGACAGGCTCTGGACCTCCTCACATCCCAAAGTTCGGAGTTCAGAGGGGTGAATGGGAGGGGACTGTGACCCAGCACCAAATCGATGAGTAAATGGGTCAGAGGGTCCCACTTCCATTGACGCTCCAGAATGCCAGCAAGGGTGGAGCTCCTAGACACTGGGGATGGGGTCTCACCACTTGGCCCCTCCCTTTGGAGGGACCACAGTGCCAATGTGGGCAACAAGAAGTGTAGCATCTTGTTTCTGCCCCCTGTGCTAACCACAGTGTGCTTTCCCCTCTGTTATTTCATTCCACCCTTTACAACCTCCAGTGAAGTGGGCATTGTTAGTACGCCTTTTCCCGATGAGGAAACCGAAGACCAGAGAGCCTTGGCAACCTGTTCAACATCACAAAGCCAGTGAAGAAAAGAGCTAAATCCAAATAGTCCTGTCTGACTGTGGAGGAGGGTCTTCCAGCTGCCATCCTGGAGCCCAGATACAAGGAGCGCCTTCCAGGGCCACCGGGAGAGACCTGACCAATTAACCAGGCCCTCACAGAACAAAGATAAGGCCTGAACTTTCCCCCTGGCCTGAGTCTTTCCTATCAAATGCATCCCTGAATCCTCTCAGCATCCCGGAACATGGGAATTAATGCTACCATTTTAATTAAGAGTATCGTCAGAACTAGAATCCGAGCGGGTCTTTCTTGCTTCATCTTCATGCACCCCACCCCCAAGAAATCCAGGCGGTGTCCTAATAAAAGAGAGTCCTGTCTGACAGTGGGCTCCAAGACCACTGGCCACTTTCCATCTCTCCAAGTGACAGGGGACTTCTCCCAGGCAGAGTTATCTGGGCAGGGAAAGTGAGTTTGAAGCCCTCGCACTCCATCTGGAGTTTATCAGCTCCTTTCCTGGGTAGGATTACGGTAAACGATTATCTGCAGATCTGGAGCCAGCAGGGACTTTGAAGGCCCCCATGGCCAAGGGGGGCGGGGTGGAGGAGGGGCGGGAAGCCCAGGAGATGAAAAAGCAGCCCAGGCATCTTATCTTCCTGCTGAAATCAAACAGGCTGGCCTGGCTGCGAGGGCAGATTTCCCTGTCTGTAAGGCTGACTGTCCCCAGCCCTGGCTGGCCACCACTGGGGGAGCGGGTACCTGAGAGAGGGCCTCCACGGCTTTTCCTCAGCCTCTCTCTACCGCCTCTTCATTTCATTCATTCATTCATTCATTTAGGTGTCATTCATTCTGTCTCAGCCTACTAGTTATAACAGCTGTCATGTTTTGCACACTTACCTGGGACCAAGCACCCATCTTCTCATTTCATCCGCACAATGACGCTCTGAAAAAGATGCCCAAATTAACCCTACTTTTTAGATAAGAAAAATGAGGACCCTAGAGACTGAGGAAGGGAGTGGGTCTAAGATCACACAGCTAGTAAACGGCCGAGTTTGGATTTTTCTGCACCTCCACAAGTCCTATCTTTCCACCCATCACTCAGCTCTCCATGTTCCCATTAATTGCTCATTTTAAAACCCCGACCTTTATCTTATACATCCTTGCTCCCCCCTCTTCTCTTCCTTCTGCCTCTTCCTTCCATCCACAACCATGGGCTGAGCCCACTATGTGCCTTGGGCCCATGCAGTCAGGCCCAGGGGCTCTAGGCAGAGGACTTCCAGGAAGGGAGATATGAGACCGTTTCTTCCATGATTAACCTCTCAGATGGTGCTGGTCCGGATCCCCTAGGTCTCATTCATGCCTGCATTGCCCAGCATTCTTAGCTGTGATCATCTGAAGATGTCTCAGCTAAGCAATTTCTAAGATTGGGTTGGTACAGGAATCTAAATGGCTCGGGCAGGAACTTCTTGTGGTTTCAGCGGCCAAGTGAGGCTCTGCCATCTGCGCCATTCTCCCCTTCCCGCCACTGAATGTCAGCGGGGATCTACTCTGGCAGTCCAAGGCCCATCAGCCTCTGTTCTCCCCGCGTTCCCCACACACCTGGAACTCTCTCCCTTCTCTCTGATGTTGTGCCTCCCTCTTCTCAGACCTTTGCCTTCTACAGAGTGGGGATTTGGGATCAAAGAATCTGTGTTCACAACCTGAGCTCCATCAGTTCCTAGCCAGTCTCATTCACCTCTTCTCCCAGCACCTGACACAGGGCCTGGCATAGATTAAGTGCTAATAAGCACGGAGGTGGAGTCTGTAGGCACCATCACTCCCTGCGGCCCTCTGAGAGCTGCTCACTCACTGTAGTGGACTATGAAGTGAGCACAATAGTCCATCTTACATCACTCGAGTTTCCATTTGGGAAATTACCTCTCCCCTTCTAGGTGTGGTCATAGTGTGGATGTCAACCAAAGTGACACCCTGCACTTTTGTAGTCTCAGGTAGGCATGTGCTCTTGGCTAGGACAACCAAGTCCTCTCTCCTTGGCCTTGGAATCATGAGTTAAGTGACACAAAGGAAAAACCCAGAAACAACACAGATGAGGCCGTTCAGCAGTTCTGGCTTTGTGGACTCCACATATACCCCAGTTTCTGTACTTTGCCAAGTGTTGCTTCCTAAGCGTTCGGTGGCAGCTCAACATCCTTCCAATACATTGTTCTCTGCCTGAATTAGCCTGTAAATGACACTCTCAAGGCTTTCAAATAACAAATACTAAGTGATGCCCAAAGGTCTGGGGTTTAGCTCAGTTGATAGAGTGCTTGCTCTCTTCTCTCAATCCCCAGCACCACAAAAATGGGAGAAGGACCTGGCAGCCCACTCCTGAAACAATCCCGAATCAATCAGCCATTGAAAATCCTATGAATGGTAGAGAAGCACCGTCATAGTGCCAGGCATGGCACAGTGTCAGGGAGTGTTTCATTCTCTTGTTTCATTCTCTTGTACATAAGGTCAGTATGAGTTAGACTAGACTCAACGACATCTAACAACAGCAGCAACAAATGATGCCCAAAGCCAGGGGTCCAAGCATGCTGCCTCATCAGTGGTCTTGGCTCTTGCCTCTTCTGGAGCCCCTCTGACCTATGCCTTTTCTATCCCCTTCACTTACCTCTGTCCCAACACCAAGGAGCCTCAATGCCTTTCCTTCCCATCTGTCTTCTCTGTTAAAACTGGAAATACCCGGATGGTGTTCCTCCATCTTTGGTCCACTGGCCTGTATGGTAGGTGTGGAACGCATTTGTGAGCCCTTTAGCTTACAGTTTTTTTCCACTTCACTCTCACCTGGACTTTCCTGAGTTCGATGCACCTATTTATCTTGACAACATTTAGCCTGCAGTGAAGACCTTGGACTTTAAAGAGATCTTCAGATGGATTCTACATTGTAGTCATGGTTCTCATGTCTTTGACCCATGTTCAAGAACTCAGGCCACGTGACCAGCTGTTAGAAGTCCTCAACTCTGTACATGTATTTCCATTCCTATCTCTGCATCTTCATACCTGGTACTTACTGTGGAATCTGAGATGTTTTTGAGGCTGTAAACAAGAAAGGGAAAAATACGCAATGAAGTCATAGGGGGTCGGATGGGGGAGACTTGGTTAAGGAATGAGGCCACATGGAGATACATCTCATAAGAGAGCATTTTCCACATGTCTGAGACTGCTCCTAAGAGTCTCCTATTATCTCATTAGCCCTCATAACAAGCCTTTGGGGTAAGGGGATTATCATCCCTATTTTACAGATTAGATAACAGAAGTTTCAAGAGTAAATTGCCTAGAGATGCACTCCTGGGGGAGAGTTATAAACCCAAACAGGGGGTGCACATGGGCATGTCTAATGCCAGTGGAGAGCACAAAGACACGAAGAAGTGGGCATGAAGCCAACAGCGACCTAGAGAGGCCCTCTGCATGCAGGCTAAGTGTTAGACACTGTGTTTCTTGACCTCATGGATGCCTTTCAGCACCCCTATTTACAGGTGAGGAAACTGAGGCTTAGAGAGATGGAGGGCTTTACCCAGGGTCACACGGAGAGAAAATGAATAGACCCCAATCCAAGCTCTTTTCATTCACTATTCTGGGACAACACCCCAAATGGGAGCCTGATTTTTGAAAAGGGTACCCCTTTCCCTTGAAGTAATTAAGTAGACTCACCCACTTTCTTCTAGCCTTGCTGTCTGGAGTCCCAGTAAAGATTTTCAGCCCCATGCAGCCTGAAAACACCATCAGAGAATGTCAGTGTAATCTGGCCCTGGGTTCCTGAAAAGGTTTGCAGAATCCCAAAAGGTGACAGACTCTTCATGGTTGGAGAATGAGTCATGAACGTGCCTTTGAGGACTTTGACAGCCCTGATGTAAGAAGAACCAGGCCCAGTTAACTCAGAGACAACACAGAAAGCACCAAGGGTGACAGAGAGCAAGGAGGCTGAGCACCAGGGCTCTGAAGTCAAAGCAACTGGGTTAGAATCTGGCCCAGCCCCTTGCAGCTAAGGCATCCCAGCCAGAAAACTTCACCTCTCGTAGGTAAAATGGGGATAACAAAGACAGATCTAGCCTTGCTGTCTGGAGAACTGCCAGAGCCTTAAATTCAAGTGTATATAGAGTGCCAGGCCAATGCAATGAGCTTAAATAGTAGCTGACATTATTTTTTTTTTTTTTTTTTTTTGCGGTATTGGGAGTTGAACCCAGGGCCTCGCGCCTGCATGCTTTGCAAGTGCTGGACCACTGAGCTGCACCCCCAGCCCACGTTTTTGTTTTTTTGTTTTTTGTTTGTTTGTTTTTTACTTTTTGAGGCAGGGTCTCACTAAATTGCGCAGACTGCCTCTGGTCTTGAACTTGCGATCCTCCTGCCTCCGCTGCCCGAGCTGCTGGGATTACAGGCATGCGCCGCCTCGCCCGACACAATAGCAGCTGATATTATTATAAAAGAGCTACTGAAGGAGAGTTACAGGAAGCCAGTGATAGAAGCTAAGCTGCATCTTATAGGATATGATATGTGAATGAAGAGTATGAGGAGTGGGGCAAAGTGAGCCAAACTGTAAGCAGGGGCCTGAGTAAAACCAGAAGTAGTTAAGCCTGGAGTTAAGTCTGGGGCAGAGCGTCCTAAGTGAAGGGGAGAGAAAAAGAAACAGAGTCAGCATGCTGTACCAGGGCCAGGGCTTGGAGATATCTGCGTACACTTCCAAGGGGCTGCATGTCACTGTCTAGGAGAGGGCCAGCTGAGCTTCAGCCATTGAGGCCCCATCAACGATGTCCCGATGGCCACCTCCACATGCCACCTGCACAGTACTTACTTAATATCTTTCTTTAAGATAAATTTGTTGAGCTAGGCACCATGGCGCACACCTATAATCCCGGCTTGGGAGGCAGAGGCAGGAGGATCACAAGTTCAAGACTGGAGGCAGTCTGAGTAATTTAGCAAGACCCTGTCTCAAAAAAGTAAAAAAAAAAAAAAAAAAAAAAAAAAAAAAAAAAAAAAAAAAAAAAAAAAAAAAAAGATAAACTGTTGCCCACATTTCTTAAACATAGAAGCATCTACTCTAGAAGAAAATTTCATGTCAAGAATATAAGTGGAAGCTGGTAGTGGTGGCCCATGCCTGTAATCCCAGCAAGTCGGGAGGCAGGGCTAGGAGGATCGCAAGTTTGAGGCCAGAGACAGCCTGCGTAACTTATCCAGACCCTGTCTCAAAATAAAAAATAAAAAGATGGCCTGAGGGTGCAGCCCAGTGGTGGAGCACTTGCAAAGAATATACAAAGATTTGGGTTCAACCCATATGTACTAAAAAAATAAACATAATAATAATAATTAAGAATGTAAGAGGTGAGGCTGGGTGTGCAGCTCAGCTGTACAGCATGTGCTTAGCATGCAGGAGCTCCTACTTTAATCCCCAGCGCCACTACCAACAAAAGAACAAAAACTAAAAGAGTGGGGATGGAAATGGTCCTCTCATAAGTAAAGAGTAACTGTTGGAGTAAAGAGAATTCAAGTCTCACTTCCGCCCCAGCAGATTCTAGTAAAATCTAGATTTGCAGGTTTTAGAGGTGGTAACTAATGGCAAAGCAGCAACAACCTGACTTCCTCCCCAGCTACTCAGAGGCCAACAGACCATCGAGAAAGTGTGTCACCCACATCCCCAAACTGCAAGAGCCCAGTGAGAGGTCTTGCAAATAATCTGAGCAACTATGACCCAAGATTGAGAAGCAGAAGAAGAGGAATGGATGAAAGCACATCTCCAAGCTAAATGCATAGAGAGGTCAAGAATGTGACGTAGCAGAGTGAGGGAGCCTTGGGTAAGCATAAGGGAGAGGTAGAGACTGGGGAAAACCAGAGAGCCCTTGCCTGTCTAGAGAAGCACTCCCTCATCAAAAAGCAGGGCTGCGGACAGATGGACCTGGGGTCTCCCCTCTCCCCTTGATCCCTCCTTGATTCCAGTCCCCCCACATTTCCCTGTGTGATTCTGGGAGCTGCTCAATCTGCTGAAGGTAATTTCTCTATTTCTGATTCTATCTGCACTCCAGGAGGCATTATCTCTATCTCCTTAATAGCTTCTCAAACAAAGACATTTTACTGGGTTAGAGAGCACGGAACCTGCAGGCCTGATGCTGATTCACTGCAGGATTCCAGGCCCCACCCCCAAAGCCTGCTGTAAGCACTGCAAACATCAGCCCCCTCCTGCCATCTCTCTAGAGGACAGCTCCTAAGAACCCGTAAGCACCGTAGCCCACTGCTTCACCCAATTGACAGCAGGCTGCATTCATTCATGTATGCATGCATGCGTGCATTCAAAGGACGCCCATGGAGGGCCTACTATGTGCCAAGCCTTGGTTAGGTGCTGGCAGTGCAATGGTGAACCAAGAGAAGCAAGATCTTTGCTCGACATGGGGAGATACGCAGTAAACTCTGATGCGAGCAAGCACGTGAGATCATGAGTTGCTGCTGAGAACGCAGCCCCCCAACCGAGCAGCGATGACTTAATATGAGAACAGGTGGCCGCATTAGGTTGCGTGGACTATCACCACTGATGGGGTAGGGTGCCTTGGGAGCAGAGACTTGAATAGCAAGATGGAGCCGGCTGATAGAAAGTTCCAGAAGCGGGAACTTCTTTGTTGTAACAGGGCAAGGAGAAGATTTTTGTAGTTCTGGCAGAAGGAGCAAGAAGACAGCGGTGCTCTGATACAGGGAACATGGGGACAGCACGGTGGCCAGCCAGAACCAAGAGTTCAGCATTGGGCATGTTAAGTTTGCAATGTGGCGCAGACATGCGAGTGTGTCCATGCCCCCCTCAACAAACTCCTATAGTAAGAGTTACTCGTTTCTGCCATGTGGCAGGCAGGAACACGGAGGCTCAGGAGGGCCATCCAGGCAGCTAAGCTGCAGAGCTGGGATGGGAATCCATGTGTGGTGATGCCAATATCAGAGATCACAACGGAGCCTCCTGACTGGCAACTCCAGCACCCAAATTTGTTTTGTTTGCTCTGTGTGGGTTGCAGAATTAATTTGAGCTAATGACAAGCGCTTAAAGATGAGACTTTGTCCACCAATCTCTCTGTGTAGCTTCTGAAAAAATTTGGAGGCCTGACAATAGCTGGGTCAAGGTTTTAATGGTCACAATGGGTTAGAGGAGTATCTCTGCCCTTCTCTAGATAGGTAAGGGCTCTCTAGTTTTCCCCAGTCTCTACCTCTCCCTTATGCTTACCCAAGGCTCCCTCACTCTGCTACATCACACTCTTGACCTCTCTATGCATTTAGCTTGGAGACCTCAGCGCTCCAATAATGAAATATGTGTGAAGACTCACAAACCCCAGCCAGCAAGGAGTGATCTGAAGAATTAGGTTACAGTTCCTTGCTCCAACCCTCTCCTGCAGTTCTGATACAATCATTTTGGGCCAACAGTGGGAAATGTTTATAAGAATTGCTACACAGCCATGGTTAAGAGGGGTCAGGCCTGGGTTTTAATCCTCACTCCACCAAGTCCTGGCTGTGGGATTTGGGGCAGGTTCTCCAACTCAGTTTCCTTCTCTAAGAAGAGAAAATAATAAAACCTATTCTGTCAGCAGGAGGAGCGGAGAGCATGATTTAGGCAACATGATGGGAACAATGCCTGTTTTATGACTAGGTATCCAATAGATGGAGCCGTAGTGATTATTCCACATTAGAAAGGAACTTAATCCCCAACACTGGGAGGAAAAAAACCAAAACAACAGCAACAACAAACACCTGGCTGTCCTAAATCATAACAACTTTCTTGGAACAATTGGTTCTGAATCTCCCTTTCCTTCTTCTTTGAGAGAGCATTTTCTCAACATCCCTCTTTATCTTTCTCCAAATACAAAGACAAATCCAAGAATGGGAAAAAAAAATGTTTTTAAACTTGCTCCTTAAGGATTCACCTTCTTGTCAATTATCTTTAAGATTTCAAAGTCCTGGCTCTGTCTTCTGCATATACTCCAAAATAAGGCAATACTCTGCATTCCTAATGCAAAGAACCAAAAGAGAAAAAGGGGGGTGAGGGGGGCTTGACCCTGTTGTGTATAAACCTTTAGGGATGAAGACAAACAAGACAAAGCGCCGGGTGTGGTGGCACATGCCTGTAATCCCAGCGGATCGGAAGGCAGAGGCAGGAGGATCACAAGTTCGAGACCAGAGGCAGTCTGTGTAACTTAGTGAGACCCTGTCTCAAAAAGTTAAAAAAAAATGAGCTGGGGGTGCAGCTCAGTGGTCCAGCACTTAGAAAGCATGGAGGCACGAGGCCCTGGGTTCAACCCACCAATAATGAAAATTAAAAAAAAAAAAAAAAGATAAGGCAAATGTCAACTCAATTTACTAACTCAATTATGCAATTTAGAAGTAATTGTTTGTAATTTTATAATAGTACCCATTGAGAGGTGGGCACAGTAGCTCACGCCCATAATCACAGCAACTCAGGAGGCTGAGGCAGGAGGATCACAGGTTCAAGACCAGACACAGTTTGCATAATTTAATGAGACCCTCTCTCAAGATACAATATGAGAAATGGACTGGAGGTGCATCCCAGTGGTAAAGCACTTGCAAAGTATGTGCAAGTCCCTGGGTTCAGCTTCCAAGTACAGCAAATAATAATAATAACAATAATAATAATAACAACAATAATAATAATAATATCCGTTGAGAAACATCACTTTTTTTCATATACCCATCACCTGAAATAGCTCTCATTTAGTCCTTGCCATACTTCTGAAAAAAGTGCCATATTCTGCATCTGACAATCAATCCACTTCTCCAGATCCTTCTCCTCACTCTAACCACCCCAAAATCAGTGTTTCCTGGTCTCACGAGTGAGGCTGTCACTGGAAACAGGTCCCCATCCCATTTGCATGAGCTGATTATAGCTGGGACTTTTCCTCCCTCTCTGGGTGTGTGTAGGTTCATGCCCTCCACAAAGAAACCGCTCAGCACTGCTTTTGCAAGCAGAGCTTTCAAAGGCTTATTTGCCATGACATCCAGCACTTGTAATTTGAGGTCGTACCCCGAGGAGGAATTGCTAAATCTGTGTAAAATGTCCCTGACTCCTTTTTCTTACAGATTCTGGCAGATTATCTCTTTAAGAATTCTAAACCCTTGTTGTTTGAGGTGGTTTTAGTCTAATGTACGTTCCCTCACCATTTCTTTGTTGTTCGATATAAAGCAATTGAGACAGTTCCCTGTAAAATGATGTACTTTGTAAGAGCTCAATACAAAGGGCTCCTCCCTCTTTTCTAAGGGGTAATTTTGAAATGGAGAAAAGAAAAAGTGAGTGTTGCATTTATCCGGATACAATGAGAACTATTTGTGGATGGCCCAAGCGTGCTGGGTGTTGCTCAGATGTTCTTCTGCCTCACTCTGTTCCTTCAAAGGATGGACTGAGGCCCACAGAGCAGAAGAGATGGACCAAGTCAGTCCAGGACAGATCCTGGCATTGCTAGGCTCAACCTCCATACTTCCACGTAACTGCACTTATGTTTCTACGCACAGTAAACTATGCATGAAGCTGTCTGTAAAAAGCAGACAAGCCAGGTCTCTGTGTTCAGGTAGGGATGAGAGTGAAGGCAATAGCCAGTCATGAGGCGCTCAGGAAGACCTATGGCCAGACTCTATGGGAACCCAGGAGAGGGAGCCTAACTGTGGGATGCATGGTCAGGGGGACGTTCAGCAGGGAGGTGTTTCAACAAAGTCCTGATGGAATAGCCATCAGCCGGAACCAAGGTAGGAGGTAGAAGGTATTTGGGAAACAGTAGAAAGCAGAATTGAGTCCACAAATTCAACCAAGCTTGGTCTGAAACTATATGGAAAAAAAAAATTGCATCTCTACAGAACATGTACAGACAATTTTTTGTCAGTATTCTCCACATGCCTGCAGCTGTAGCCCTGTGGCATCTGATCCCATCAGATCTTAGAAGCTAAGCAGGGTCCGGCCTGGTTAGTACCTGGATGGGAGACCGCCTGGGAACACCAGAAGCTGTAGGCTTGGGAGAAGGACCTGGCAACCCCCTCCCAAAAATCAATCTGCCATTGAAAACCCTATGAACAGCAGAGAAGCACTGACAATAGTGTTTCCCCTGTTGTACAGAGGGTCGCTATGAGTCGGATACCAA
>VMDO01009683.1:0-75842 GCA_007922755.1 Pedetes capensis
ATAGTCATATTAACTGGCCTTCCTTGTAGGTATATGGATATTATTCTATCACTGACAACATTGTATTTCATGACAGATCTTGAAATGTCTTTTTTGATGATGAATGCAACCCCATTTCTCTTTAGTTTATCATTCCCAGCATAGTAGACCATATGATTGTCTGACTCAAAATGGCCTATGCTGGTCCATTTTAGCTCACCGATGCCTAGAATGTCAATGTTTATGTGCTCCATTTCTCTTTTAACAATTTCTAATTTTCCTAGATTCATACTACGTACATTCCATGTTCCAATTATTAATGCATGTTTACAGTTGTTTCTGTTCATTTTGAGTCGTGCCACATCAGCAAGTTGAGCACCCTGGGGCTTTACTCCATTTCCATCATCATGGTAGACTCTACTTTGAGGAGGCAACTCTTCCTCAGTAGTCTTTTGTGTGCCTTCCAACCTGGGGGGCTCATTTTCTGGCACTATATCTGGCAGTGTTTCTTTGCTATTCATAGGGCTTTCAAATGCTAGTTGTTTCAGGAGTGGCTCACCAGGTCCTACTCCCTAGTCTGTCTTAGTCTGGAAGCTCAGCTGAAAACCTGTCCACCATGGGTAACCTTGCTCATATCTGAGGTTACAGTGGCAGAGCTCTCATCCTCATCACAACACACAAGCCCCCACAGTGTGGAAAACTGACAGACGTGTGGGGGTTACACATATATTATATAGTCTTTCTAAAATCAAGGTAACATAAGCATAATTTTGCATTCATTTTCTTTGTTTGGATGATTATATCTTGAGAATTTGAAATTTTATTCTTTAAATAACATTATTGTTAATGACTATATTATCATTTGAACATCTCAAAATTGCTAGACATTTACATTAGTTTTTTTGTTGTTGTTGTTAGGTGCCGTCGAGTTGGTATCTGACTCATAGCGACCCTCATAGGGTTTCCAATGGCTGAGTGCTTTGGGATTGTCTTGGGAGTGGATTGCCAGGCCCTTCTCCCATTTTTGCGGTGCTGGGAATTGAACTCGGGACCTTAGAGACTGCAGCACAGCGCTCTACCCACTGAGCTGAATCCCAGCCCACATTAGTTTTGAACGTACATTTATTTTAGTAATATATCCTTTAATTAATATGGGTCCCATATTTTGAAAACTTTATTCTAAAACATCGGTTTGTCAACAAATAATTCAGGTAGTATACCATTGAAAAGTTAATCAAAAATAGTAGCTGTCATAAAATGATCAGATCAACATTAGAAACAAGTATTGTCACTCTGAATCAGTAACATTTTATCCAAAGTGAAAAGTAAAGATTATGTTTAGTTGTTTCTCTCCAATTTGTCAGGAAAATACATAATATACCTTTGCTGTATTGACATATAGAGAATGCTCTGAGAGGGACACTTTGATGACTACTTCATTAGGGGATAACAATCAAACTTTACAATGATAAGTAGGATTAACAGTGTGTGGTATCACTTACTCTCTCTACCTTGTTGTTGTTGTTAGGTGCCTTCCAGTCAGTGTCTGACTCATAGCTATGTACAACAGATGAAGCACTATTGTCCTGCTTCTCTCCTATTCATAGGGTTTTCAATGGCTGATTGTTGTTTGGGAGTGGGTTGCCAGGTCCTTCTCCCAAACTTACAGCACCTGGTGTTCCCAGGCAGTCTCCCATCCAAGTACTAACCAGGTCTGCCCCTGTTTAGCTTCGGAGGAGATGGGATACCACAGTGGTACAACTTCAGGCCTCTCTACTTTAAGAAACATGAAATACTGTATGTTAATCTGAAGAGATGAGTGTGACTATATAAACAACAGTAATAGAAAGAGTAAACATCGAAAATTAAATTATGGATATCTAATTGTTATAGATGTATATTGACTACTGGTTATGCCTTTCTGGATAAGCAGACTTATTTTGAGGGAAGTAAAGTGTTTTTCTAAAGGTCTGATGTTGGATGTATTACTTCTGTGCATGCTGCCTCACCTTCCAGAAGACATACCAGTATTTAGCAGGTGTGCTTTATAGTTCATGGTTTAAGAGTATTGTAGCTGTCTTATTTCTTGAGGTTTGTGTATTGTCCCTATTCTTTATGGTTTTATTTAAAAATTTTTATGTGTTTGTAGTTTATCTTTTTACTTGTAACTCAGTTGATTTTTATTGAAGCTTGAATAAGAAAATTGAAAAATGTTTTTGTATATTTTTTATTTGTAATTACTATATGTTTATTGTATAAAATAGTGGCCTTCATTGTGGCATTTTCCTAAAGTTATAAAAGGTACTTTGATTATATTTATCCCCCACCATTACCCACACTTATCTTTCCTTCCCCTCACACTAGTATTCCCTATTTGTTTTTCTTCTTTTGAGAACTGTCTATTTAGTTCAATTTCCCACTTATTGATTAGATTATTTGTTATTTTGATACTTAGTTTTTTGAGTTCATTGCATATCCTAGATACTAATCCCCTATTGGATGCATAGTTGGCAAAGATTTTTTTCCCATTCTGTCAGTCCTCTGTATATGGAATTAAATTTTAGATCAAAATGATATGAAATATCTCAGGACTAATGAGATCTAATGTTTACCACCAAATTGCATTTTGGTAAATTAATACAATAAGGAAAAAATCAGAAGGGCATCCTGGCTGCTGGGAAATCATGAAGGATTATTATAGAGAAGGAGATAAATATGACTGGTCTGAGATTTCACTCAATGACCGGAATGAAAAGAAGCAACATCTATAACTATTTGAGAAGAAAAAAGCATTACACAAAAGCTTTATACTTACCCAAATTGTCCTTCAGGTTTAAACATAAATTAATAATATTGCCAAGAATTCAAAATTAGAACAATCAACCTGCCAAGATTTTTAGAAAAGGAATATTTTGTGTGTGTGTGTGTGTGAAAATTCATCCAGCCAAAAGATGGATGAAAATAAATATTTTGGGAATGTATAGTTACAGTTATATACAAGTTATAATATTTGGCAATGTGAAACCAATAATTCACCTAACAAACACTTGGGATGGGACTTTTGGAGATACACATCAACTGTAGTTGAGGTAAATCCCATCTTCTAGCATCCAGTCAAGAGATACTAATGTTGAATTCTGTTGTTACAAAACAAAACATAATATGACCTTATACATAATATTCTTTACTTCAGATAAATTTCTGGAAGTTCAAATATTTCATTTTGGACAAATATCTGATTTCATCAACTCCTCAGTTTCACTTAATTATTTTTCCATTGAAATTGAAATAAAATTAATTTCATATTGACCAAGCATTCACAAATGCTCATTTCTTACTGCTTTGTCTTGACTAAACTTTAATCAGGCTTCTCTCCTTGGATAGATTCTGCTTATCTCCAAGCCTGAGCAAGCATTAAAAAATGAGGCCTACCTCCTTACCAACTTATTCTGAAAACCAGCTGATCACTGTAAGACTCTTTTCCTATCAGACCCCACTGGTCATTTCCCTGTGCTTGTTCATTCTCTCTTTAGACATTTCTGTTAAGTTTTGCTTACCTTTTTCATAGTTTTCCAGGCCTGCTGTAACAAAGTACCATAAACTGGGTGACTTAAAACAACAGCAGGAGTCTGAAATCAAAGTGTCACCAGGGCCATCCTTACTATGAGACTTCTGGTATACTTCCTCCTTACATCTTACTAGCTTCTGGTGGTAGCCATCAACTTTTACATTCCTTGAGGCAGCTGCATTACTCCAGTCTCTGTTTCTATTTCATGTAACATTCTTTCCTCCTATTTTTATATAGTGTTATGAGGATACCAGTCATACTGGACTCAAGGACTGCCCTACTGCAAAGTAATCTCATCTTAATTATTTGCAATGACTCTATTTGCAAATAAGGTCACATTCTAAGTACTGTGTACTCGGACTTCAACGTGTCATACAGGGGGACATGTTTAGACCATAATACTGCTCCTTATTCTACATAAGAAAAACCTTTTCCTGTTTGATTTAGAGAGAAAGATTTCTGAGATTGGAGCATTGTCCCTATTGCAATAGTATTTTTGTTTCTAAATAAAATCCTTATATAAGTGATTTTTTTATCTGACAATACTGTATGGTTATTTATACTTATATATTATTTGTCACTTTTACATTAATCCACACAGTAAAAGTTGATGATTTGAGAGATATTTTTGTTTTCAATGATTTTTTTTACATTAACGTTAAACATTAAAGTCATGTTTTTTATTTATAATTACAATCTTCGTGGCAAAAACCAAGCACTTTCTTACAGAAAGGAAAGGAACAGCTAGATATGAAAGATTAGCAATTTACTGGCTATATAAAATTGGATCCTACATTTCAATTGGTTAATTTAAACAGGGATGGCTCTAAAATTAGAGACTGTTTATATTAAAAATAACAAAATCAGCCAATCATCTCCATAATTAATTAACGGGTTTAGGACACTAAACCAAAATCTGTAAATCTAATGCTCTCCACTGTATAGAAGACATCAGGATATTTTGCTCTTTATATAAATATTTTTACTGTAAGCATTTAGTTTTATTCTTTTTTAGAATTTACAATTTATTGTGAAAGGTCAAAATTAGAATACAGGACATTTGGTGAGTAGCCTAGAAATATAATCCTTGATATGCAGTCTTTGGGAGAGAGAGGTTATACTAAACGTATATGATATGATTTTTAAAAATATGGTATATGCTTAAATTTAATAACATTTATCATGAGAAAGGACACATTGCCATTAACCTCCCTCAAAATGTCCCCTCTGGCTTCGAACACAATTACCCCATCACTATTGCCATTTTCTGAAGTAGTCCTGAAAGACCTCGGGTGAGTGTCATTAGTTCATCCTTCATAGCAACACTCTATGTCACACATCATTTCTGTCAAGTAAAAATGTTATGGTGTGTCCTTAACCACCTTATTGCTTGACTCTGGCACTATGCAACTTCTGGCTATTCCCCAAAGTCAAAATGACCATAAAGATAAATGTTTTGAATTGATTCAGGACACAGAGATATCTATAACAGTGCAATTAAAGACACTCATGAAAGAGAACTACCAGAAAGTGGCAAGAATGATGAAGTGTGTTTGAAACAAGGGAGAATATTTTGAGGGGTATTAATAGCAATGTATCTTTTACTGTAATAATTTCTTAATTTAAATATTCACCATACATTTGGAACACATCTCATATAATTAAAAAGACAAGTGGCAGAAGATGTATAGGGACATTGTTAAAGCAAATATCTTTAATGAAAGAATAATGCTCAGAATTCAATATTTCCTTTTCATATAAATGACAATAAATTTCAAAAAGGAAAGACTTTTAAGTCACTGATTAATTTTTAATAAATCATCTCATTCAGAGAAAGGTAGAAATGAAGATAATGAAGATATCAGCACAAACTAAAGTTCCTAAGGAGAGTTAGAAGTAGATAATAACTTGGAAATGTAGAGAGGAAAGTTATCACAAAGATAAGAAAGATCTATGGTTACTGAAAATGAGAAGTAAATAAAAGGGAAGCTCTGTAATTAATCCCAAGAAATCAAAAGATGCCTTTAGAGTCAAACAAATACTATGTCTGCCCCTTAATATTTGTTTAACCTGCTGGGCTCTGTTTCCTGACAGTAAACAGGAGATAATGGTAAGTAACTATCTAGGATTGTAAGATTAAAAGAGATAGCATATATTAAATCCTTAATACTTTATGTAGTTCATAGTAGATACTTAACCTTCCACTAACGTCCTCTTGTCCATACAATTATGTTTCTATCTGCTGGGTCATAGGATAGATTGACCAGCTTAAATTATGACTCTCAGTACATACTCACTCCACCATCTCATTCAGAAAAGAGCCAGAACCACACATTTATTTTAATATGCTATTACTTCAAAGAAATTATTATTGAAGTTATTTTTACTTTCTAATGCATCTGTGCCTTCCTCAGTGAAAAATGTGAATTTTTCTGTGCATAAATTTATTATTTTACATCTTTATGAAGATATTTTCTATGGATTAAAACTATGAGTGAATATTTTAATTAATGCATATGATAAAGTAAGCTATATTCTTTATCACAATGCAGATGAATATCCTTTGTCATGGAAATCAAAGAATTATTGCTTTGTGTTGTAATAAGTTCCTTACACATCATGCAGTGGTGCTGGCAAGTGGCTTATTTCTTGAAGAAAAAAACTTAAAATATGTATTTTACATGGTGGAGCAAGAACTGTAATTCTAGATATCTATTCAGTATGGCATTATCCTGCAACATTATACTTCATGTATTCATTCATTTATTCATCCTATACATTCACCAGGTATTTATTGCTTACTGTTTCATGTATGGGGCTGGGATTTAGCTTAGTTGATAGAACACTGCTCTGCAGTCTCTGAGGTCCTGAGTTCAATTCCCAGCACTGCAAAAATGGGAGAAGGACGTGGCAATTTATTCCTGAGGTAATCCGGAAACAGCCATTGAAAACCCTATAAGGGTTGCTATGAGTCTGACATGACTGGATAGCACCTAACAACAACAATTTTGTGTATGGGAGGGTCTTTATGAGTCAGACCCCACTTGACAGCACCTAACAACAAGAAGACATTTTGTGTATAATGCTATGCTAGATATGGATTAAAGTATACACCCAGATATTATAACAAATGCCGTGGTCCAGAAATTAAAGGAAGGTCGAGATTTTGAAGAAAGAATGAGAGGGGTCCAGTTGGTAGGATCAGACCATGTTGAGCCATGATAAAGGCTTTGGAATTTATCTGGAAAATGGTGAAAAGAGAGAGATGAGGTATGATAAAATTTGCATTTCAAATTGAACATCCATTGGCTCTAAACCAGAGAATAATCTAGTGAAGATCTGGAAGGATGAGAAGACCATATTGAGGATGATATTAATGTAAAATTTTGGTGAAGCCGGGCGCGGTGGTGCACACCTGTAATCCCAGTGGCTCAGGAGTCGGAAGCAAGAGGATCACATTCAAGACCAGAGGCAGCCTGTGAAATTTAGCGAGACCTTGTCTCAAAAGTTAAAAAAGCAGGCTGAGCATGCAGCTCAGTGGTCTAGCACTTGCACAGCATGCAAGTGCAAGGCCCTGGGTTCAATCCCCAGTACTGAAAAAAAAGTCTGGTGAGAAACAGTGGTAGATCAAACAAGAATATGGATAGCAAAGTTGGAGAAATGTGAGTGGATTGAAACAATTTTTATGATCTAAATTGGCAGGACTTCAGGTAACATGGATACAGTCTAGGGAGTAGGAGGTATGTGATAAGGAGAGAAATGTCAAACAAGATTCTCAAATTTCTGGATTCTAGGACTTGCTAATGACATCATTCATTGAGATAGATGAAAAACTCTGCAAAAGGGCACTCTTCATGATTGCAAAGATATGGAACCAACCAAGGTGCCCATCAACAGAAGAATAGATAAAAAATTGTGGTACATGTACACAATGGAATATTACTCAACAATAAAAAGAATGATATAATGTCATTTGCAGCAAAATTGAGAATATCATAAGTGAACAAACAGGCTCAAAAAGAGAAATATCTTATGTTCTCATTCATATTTGAGAGCCACATATTACTTAAAGGAAGAAAAATTTATACATACATAGATCTATAAAAATGAACAGTTAAATTTAGCTAGAAGGGAAAATATAAGCAGAATAGAAAGAAGGAGGGAGGGCACGAGCAAAGGAAGGTAGTTATGGAAGGCAGGAGGTGAGGGGAAAGAATCTAAAGGAATAAAGGGGGAGAGGATAATCTCAATGTAAATGAAGCAACTTCATGGGTTATTGGAAACAATAACGTAATATAACCCATAAGTGCATGTGAGTTTTACTACATATTAATCAAAATGTTCTGTAAACTTTATAAATTGATGAAAGTGTAACCAAAAATGATGTAATAGTTGCACAATGGAAATAGAAAATACTGTATTACTCTGTACCCCACCAACATTTATCAATAAAGAGGGAAAAACTAAAAAAGAATCATATTAGTAAACAATGCTATAGAGTTTGGTCTAATCTCTTTATTTGTCTCCCTTCTCTACACAAGTCTATAATACTTTATTGCTTCTATAATTTTATGCCAGATTTTCAGCTATTTATAAAAGTAGTAGACTCCATTGCTTTTTTGAGAGGGAGGGAGGGAAGGAGAAAGACAGAGAGAGAGAAAGAGAGAGAGGAAGCTAATTTAAAAATGTGAAAAATCTTCCATTGTTTTATACTAGCACATACTGAAAACTCAGTAAATGACAACTGGAGTAATGAATCTGGTGATATTGGACCACTATTTCTTGTTTTCTGTGCTACACATATTTACATCTATTGGAAAATCTGCAGAATTTTCTATTTTTGAAGATAAAAGTACCTACCAAAAATATATACCAAAAATATTGCTACTTTAATAGGTAGTATGTCAGAAGCAAGTTATAATTCAAGATTTATCCAGAAGAATTTGGCAGTGAGAGCAATAAAATTCATGTCTCTGCTTTTTTTTTTCTTTTAGGAAAAACAAGCCTTCAGAGCAACAGATATTCTATTAGTTTTTTAATTGATCCTACTATTATACCCTAGAGAAGAATAAACAGGAATTATGCCTTTTTATCTAGTTTATATATCCTGTTTATTCTTACATTTATATCAAGTAAAATATAAGAGATATAAACTTAAAACATTCGTGAAAAATAACAATTTCTTAAATACCAGCACATTAGGAAAGGTCAAGTTTAAAAGGGTTTATTCACTTGATGAGTTTGGTTTTCTGCTACTTAGTATTCATCCTTAAAACTACCATTTTGATAGCAGGTCTACAAGTGCATTTTTTTTTTCCTGCTGAATATTCCAATTCTCTCTAGCAATAAAGGTTCTGGATCTAGGCAAGGACAATTCTTTTGAGTACACATAAGGCAATAGCTTATAATGCAGTTTACTCATCCAAAGAGTTCTTGGCTCTGTAGTATTGACAATAACAGAAATGTGTTTGGACCTCTGAAACCCAGTGAGATATGACTAGGAAGACAATGAAAGGAACAGATGGATATCTTTACAGAGCAGCAATTTCAGAGCCACACTTGGGGTCATGCCCATTTATTTCAGGAGATGTGACAAAGGGAACAGACCGGGTCAGGGAGAAGGGCATAAAGCTCTCTGCAGGGAAAAAAAATCTCTCTTTAGATTCTTAAAGATTCTCAAAATTAAAATGCAGATGATTTCAGGTTTATTATGCAGAGAGTTCTGAAATTTGTACTTATTGCTTTGTAGATAATTTACTACATTTAAAGACAGATACTCTGGTTTTCAAGAATATTTTAGCACACAAAATGCAAGTTCATTACTCGATATGTTTTCCTAGAAAAGAAGGCAAGAACAACTGAACTAGCAAGATAAAATCTGTCATTTGGTACACCAAAAGTTTTTAATCTTGATAAAGTTTATTAAGACTGCTCTGGGGGCATTTTAATGAGATGTCATGGATCATTCAATCTCTCACTTTCTTTGTTCTCTGATTATTCAGAATCAGCCATTGTTTCATATCAATGTGATTAAACTAGTATACTGATATCTCATGGAACAGATGAGATAATTCAAGTTGGGCTATATATTACTGGCTTTGAAAGTTTTCAGGGTAGCATCATATTTCTTAGGATATTTTATCTTACTGCATTGCAAACAAAGTGGCTCTGAGTCCTATTATTTGGGGACTAAGGCATTTTTGTAAACCAATAACTAGAGGGGATATGTAGACTTGGAGAAGGGATAATAATATTTAGAAATTATCAACATAATGATCATTTATAAGTTATATGTTACATGAAGGATGTGTTTTATGATGTAGTACTAGATGTTACTTATACCAGACCTGGCTGATAACCACAGAATGTGAAGTCTTCTTTATTGTGATAAAATATAGGTAATATAAAACTTATCATTTTAATCATTTTAAGTGTAAAATCCAGTGGTATTTAGTACATTAACATTGTGCAATTATTATCCTCATACTTCCATGAAATTTTTTAACATTCAAAACTAGAACTCCATATCTATTAAACAATTGCTCCTTTCCCCTATCCCTGATAACACTATTCTACTTTCTATCTATATCAATTTGACTTATGGGTACCTCATATAAAAAGGATCATATAATTCTGTCTTTTTGTGTATGACCTGTTTCACTTAGCATATTTTTTCAAGGTTCATCCATGTTGTAGCATGTATCAGAATTCTATCCATTTGTAAGGCTGAAGAATATACCATTGCATGTACATATCACATTTTGTTTATGTATTCATATGCTGATGGACATTTTGTTTGTTTGTACCTTTTAGCTATTGTGTATAATGCTACTATAAACATTGGTGTACACCTATCTGAGTTCATGTTTTCAGATCTTCTGAGTATATAGCTAGAAGTAGAATTGCTGACTCACAAGGTAATTCTATACTATATTTTTGAGGAACTGCCATACTGTTTTCCACAGCAACTGGACCATGTTATATTCCTGCCAGCAATGTACAAGGGTCTCAATTTTTTCCACATCTTCTCCAACTGTTTTCTGCATTGTTTGCTATTTTTTTACATTAGCCATCTTAATGATATTTTTGTGATTTTGATTTGCATTTCTCTAATGGGTAGTGATGTTGAAAATCTTTTTGTGTGTCTTTGGGCCATTTGTATATCTTCTTAGGAGAAATATCTACTAAAGTCCTTTACTCATTTTCATATTTTTTGTTATTGAGTGGTAGAAATTTTTATGTACATTCTGAATATTCATTCTTTACCAGACATATGCAAACATTTTTCCCACTCTGTGCATTCCCTTTTCGCTCTCTTGATGATATCCTTTGGTACACCAAAGGTTTTTAATTTTGAAAAGTTTAATTGGTCTATTTTGTCTTTTGTTGCCCAAGGTTTTGTGTCATATCCAAAAAATTTCACCATAATCTAGCAATATTTGAAAAATACTATATGGTGAATAAATGAATGTGCAAATGCAATTTGGTTATGACCAAATCCAATGTGAGGTTTTTATTTTTTTTAAATGTGTTTCCATATCATAGAAATAAGCCTGCAGCTGTATCATGTGGTGTCCGATCCCATCAGATCTCAGAAGCTAAGCAGGGATGGGCCTGGTTAGTACTTAGATGGGAGACCACCTGGGAACACCAGATGCTGTAAGCTTGGGAGAAGGACATAGCAACACACTCCCCCAAAACAATCAGCCACTGAGAACCCCATGGATAGTAGAGAAGTCGGACACCAATATGTTGGCACCTAACAACAACAAGAAGCTTCTTTTCTTTTCTTTTCTTTTTTCTTTCTTTCTTTTTTTTCTTTTTCTTTTTTTTCTTTTTTGCAGTACTGGGAGTTTAACCCAGGGCCTCACGCTTGCATGGTTTGCAAATGCTGGACCAATGAGCTGCCCCCCTTAGCCCATTTTTTTACTTTTTGAGACAGGGTCTCCCTAAATTACGCAGACTGCCTCTGGTCTCCAACTTGTGATCCTCCTGCCTCCGCCTCCCAAGCCACCGGGATTACAGGTATGCGCCACCTTGCCTGTCTTAAGTTTCTTTTCATCTCACAACCCTCATTCATTGATATCTTATTCCTCTTAGTTTGGATTTCTACCATTACTAATATAGTTGTTGTTGTTGTTGTTAGGTGCTGTCAAGTCGGTATCCGACTCATAGCAACCCTCATAGGGTTTTCAATGGCTGACTGTTTTGGGATTGCCTTGGGAGTGGATTGCCAGGTCCTTATCCCATTTTTGCGGTGCTGTGAATTGAACTCGGGACCTCAGAGACTGCAGCGCAGCGATCTACCAACTGAGCTAAATCCCAGCCCACCAATATAGTACTTGCCTTTTAATTTCAGAAAGAAGTGTCCTTTCCCTCCTGTGTGACTCACTGCATTACAATCCAGTCATTTTCACATTCATTCATTCATTCACTCATTATTTGGTACTTTTCAATTATTGTCTTGCTCCATGGGCATTTATATACATAAATTGTTGCCCTACTAGATCATAAACTTGATACATAGGCAGTGTGTAGTTTCCATTTTTATATTTCCCACAGTGCCTAGCATAGAGACATAACAAATTCTATGGGTTGATTTCTTAATAAACTGAGCTATTACACCAAAGGTTGGTGATTTGATTTCTATGAGACTGCTGCTGTGGGGATGAGCCCTCTTTCTTTAGAGACTTCTGTTATAATCAGTGAGAAACTAAGGACTAGAGAAGGAGACTCACATGTGGATTGGCTACAATCAACCAGCTGTCAAACCAATCAGAAAAAAGACACATGACAGTGAAGTCTTGATTTTGGAATAAATTATGAGATTTGTGGAGTGTGTATCAGGACTGCTTTGTTTTTTAAGTGGAGAAATTTAATTAATTTGACCTATGCAGTTAAAGTTGTGTTTAGAAAAATACAATAGGGTAAAAAGAATTAATGAAAAGCAACATATGGAACAAGTACTATTAGAAACTGAAGTAACTCGGTGTTTAGGAGAATTTTAAAAAATTATAATGCAGTAATTGATTTCTAAGACAGGTAACTGATCAAACTTCTCAAACCTTTCAATCTCACCAAGAATCTTATTTATTCAACCCTAAATAATGATGATCATGGGCTGGGATTTAGCTCAGTGGGTAGAGCGCTGTGCTGCAGTCTCTGAGGTCCCGAGTTCAATTCCCAGCACTGCAAAAATGGAAGAAGGGCCTGGCAATCCACTCCCAAGGCAATCCCGAAGCACTCAGCCATTGAAAACCCTGTGAGGGTCACTATGAATCAGATACTGACTCGACGGCACCCAACAACAACAAAATAATGATGATAGCATTGGCTTTTTAAGATCAAAGAGAGCTATTCTTTTAATTCTATGGAAGGGAAAACCCTATGAAGTCTTTCTCTCATTCCAGTTGCCTAGAAAATGTACAGAGGTTGTCTGTAATTTGACAGCTTCCAGGAAGACTTGGCTGCATTTCAGGTGAAAAGATCATAAGATCCTCAATCATGGGGCCAAGTTCCAGTGACAGAGGATCAGGCCTTCAGGAGCTTTATTAGAGCACCAGGATTCCTGAAATGTGTGGAGAAGGCAGAGTCAGTGGTGGTGATGATGAATCTAGAATAGTTTGAAGGTGGCTTCTGATATCTTTTCTTGTCTTTTTGCTCTTTTCTTCTTTCTTTCTTTCTTCCTTCCTTCCTTCCTTCCTTCCTTCTTTCTTTCTTTCTCTTCTTTCATTATTTTTTTCAGTACTGAGGGGTAGGGAGTTGAACAGAGGGCCTAGTGTATGCTAGCCAAGTGTTGCACCACTGAGTGGCACCCCCAGCAGAGTTAAAAAAAAAATAAATTCAAAGAGTGTTGCTAAGTTGTGCAGGCTGTTTCTGCCCTTGAACTTGGATTCTCCTGCCTCAGTCTCCTGAGTCACTGGGATTACAGGCATGCACATTGCCCTTCTAACTGATCTTAAATGTCTAATTGGTTTATCTGAGATATATTGAAATCAACACAAGCGTTAAAGCAGTAAGGTAAATGATCAGATTCGCCTTTTCAGAAGAGAGCTGCCTCTGGGTGCCTGAGCCAACAGGGCGGCGCCTGCCCATCCCTACTGGCAGTGAGGTTGTGGTGCCAGGGCCTGTGATCTGCAAACCTCCCCCATTCCACATGCTGCTGAGAGTGTCAGTTCAGTGGGATTCCACAATGGCCTAGGGCCTCCACCACCCACTTGCCCAGCCAAGGAGGGTAACTTTCCTTGCCTGGTGCTCCAGACCACTGGGTCATCTATAGAATGCAATGGGTATAGATGTTAGGAATACACTCCTGTCTTAGAGATGCCAACAGGGAAACACTGCTGACAATCAGAGATGAGCAGCCCAAGAAGTACACAGCAGACCTGGAAGACACCAGCTACCAAGAGGCTCCAATTGTTGCCTTGATTAATGAGACCCACAATTATTAAGAACACTTATGGTAGCATTTGACAGAGTCCTCAAACACTCTCCTGACGAGTGATATCTAGAGGAAGGACAGCTTTGAGAGAATGAGGAGCTTGAAATAGGATCCTCCTTTGTGAACAGATCTGTCTGCTGAAAACCTAAAAGGCTTTGGACCTGAAGGAAAAGGAACTATGTTAAAATGTGTGTGTGGCGGGGGAGGGGGGAGAGAGAGAGAAAGAGAGAGAGAGAGAGAGAGAGAGAGAGAGAGAGAGGAGGCGAGACAATAAGAATGGAGCGAAAGCCATGGTGGGAATGGAGAGGATAAAGGAGAGAGATGGAGGAGATAGTATGGTAGGTTACTGTAATGTATCTATGGAGGAAGGGACAATGGTGGTACCTGAATTAAAAAGTGCAAATGAAGAAGAAACAGACGAGATTTAAAATTTAGTACTTCTAAAATACCTGCTTCCTCAGGGCATCAAACTGTTGAATGTTAGGGGAAAACCTCCATGTAATTGCCATATTTCTAAATATCTCTAATTCTGAGCTTGGAGAAAACCAACACTGTTTTTATTCTTAAAACTGAAATCTTTAAAGAAACATTGGAAGAAAGTTCCCTTGCATCCCAGAATTCTCAGGCACAAATGAGCTCTGAGAATTTGGACCATGACCCACTTTCTAAATCTTTAAGGTTAGAGGGCTAACATGATTTCTAACTTCTAACTAAATTCTGTTACACAAATGTTTTAAATTTAAAATTTTATCATCCTAAATATTAAATTATCTTTATTTATAGGAGGTCTTTGGCATTTGGTAAACAAAAAATAAATACCTCCAGTTCCCCAATGATAACTATCAATTGCATGTCAAAAATGAGACAACATCAAATGGTGTAGGAAATATTTTATTAAAAAAAATACACATTTTGTTCATGTTCCTCTTATTTGTAGGCACTGTGTGATTTTCATGATATACTTGGGGTGATACAAGAAGGTGAAACTGTAGTGAGCTCACAGAAACAAACGAGAAGAGAACATACCAATAGGCAAAGTACTGGATAGTAATTAGGCTGTGGTAGAGGCTGTGAAGGCATGAATGAAAGATGGATAAATGATTGTCCAAGTACTTATTGAGGCAAACATTTGGTACATAATTTGTTTTTGATACAACTATAATGAATGTCATTCTTCTCTATGGAGCAACACGCCATATCTTTAGCACATCGCTGCTTGGTGCCCAGTGGGCAGCAACTGCCCAATTGCCAATGCCACTTTTTAGCGCATGTTCATCTGCAGGACATTGAACAGATTGCCGTCCTTTTGATGTTTGTGAATAAGAGTAGTAAATACCATATGATATGACTCAATGGATTTGTTTCAGGAAAAAGAAAACAACAAAGAGGAAGATTAAGAGGGAGAGGAGGAAGGAAGAAGAAAAGGACAAGGAGGAAGTGGAGGTGGAAAAAGAGGAGGAAGAGGAAGAAGAGGAGGAAAAGGAGTAGTAGGAGAAGAAAGTTTGCATCTGTTTCTGAAATGAAGGGACAAATTAGGTAAATCTAGTGTTACGGGGGGGGGGCCAGGTATCTAGTGTTCATCCCCAAATTTCTGACATGTTTTCTAAGGAAATGACTCCCTGAAGTCTATAAACATTACTTTTTTAGAAATATAAAATCATCATAAAATAGAGAATGTTTCATTATAGTTCAGAATCTTCTAGAATGCATCTGGCTTAATTTGTCATAAAATTACATGTCTGTTTAAGCATGTGAGTGCACTCCAAATTGCTCATTGGCCAAAATATAGCTAAGATTCACTAGAAATCTCACTGATAAACAGTTATTACCTCTACTTCCATCTCATAAAAAGTATTACAGCATTGTTTGAGGTAAAGTCTAAGAAAAGTGCTGTCAAGTGAGTGAAGATAAGAAACATTAAGGTCTAAAAACATGTTTAAAACATTTTTCTCAACATACATTTTTGACATATAGTAAATCCAAAATTTTGCTTACTTTTTTTTAATTTTTAAATTGAGGTATAATTCACATACCTATAAAGTTCACCTTTTTTTTTTTCATTTTTTATTGGACATTTTTAATGTACACCTTAATATGATTCATTCTGACATGCTTTTCATTGTGGCATTTACATATATGCATTTTGATGTACATTATTCATATAGGTTCCCCCTTACCTTCTTGTATGCTTCCCCCTCAAAAATTTTGCTTACTTTTTGTATTAGAAGAAGTTGGACTAGATGATTTCTCCAGCCCTACCCAACTCTAGCTTCTGATAACTATGTGAACAGTCTTGCAATTTTCTTTGAGAATATTGTTTTTTGAAAATACTAAATTTTATAAAAGCTATGATATCCTCCAGTTGAATCATCTCCTCAATTCTAAAGCTATACCTTTTTTTGGATCAGGAAGGTGATTTTGTTTTTCTTTCTCAGTGTTGATTGTGAGACCGAGCTAATGGTAGACAACTAGGATTTAACTCAGTTGGTAGAGCACTGCTCTGCGCTCTCTGAGGCCCTGTGTTTAATCTGCAGCACTGCAAAAATGGGAGAAGGATGTGGCAATCCACTCCCAGAGCAATCCGGAGACAATCAGCCATTAAAAACTCGATGAGGGTCAGTACCAGTCAGATCAACTTGATGGCAACTAACAACAACAACCACCTGAAATAGAATTTGGAAAAAGTGATCAATTGACTTAGTGAAAAATGCTTGAGGCTAGACAATCCTACCTTACAATGAGAGACCGTGGCAGAGAGACTGACTAAAACGTTCTTCACAAAGGTTTCTACTCATCCTCTCCTTTGGTCACATGGTTGAAGCCATTGTTGTTGTTAGGAGCCCTGGAGTAAGGTCTGACTTATAGCAACCCTTTGTACAACAGAATGAAACACTTGCCAACACTGTGCCATGCCTGGCACTGTCAGTGCTTTTCTGCTATTCATAGGGTTCTCAATGGCAGATTGTTTTAGTAGTGGGGTTCTGGGCCCTTCTCCCAAGCCTCCAGTGCTTGGTATTCCCAGGTGGTCTCTCATCCTAGGACTAGCTAGGCCTGACCCTGCTTAACTTCCTAGATCTGAGGTGATCAGACAGGGTGGCAACAGCTGTAGACCATACTGAGGTAGAAACAGGGAGGGGCAATTAAGTAGATTACATACTTCTGATAAAAAGCTAGACAAAGAAGAATTGGCTTCATTTGCAGCTACTAGAACATTTTGTCCTGGATTTTGCCCAGTGTTCTTTTGAGGTTGCTAATATAGACCTATGCTGGGGTTTGGCTCAGTTGGTGGAACACTGCTCTGCATTCTCTGATGACCCAAGTTGGATCCTCAGCACTACAAAAATGGGACAAAGATGTGGTAATCCACTCCTGAAGCAATCCTGAAACCATCAGCCATTGAAACCCCTATGGGGGGCACTATGAATTGGACCAGACTTGACATCACCTAGCAACAACAGTATAGACATAACAGTATTTCCTTACTAATTTTGGTTCTGTAAATTTTTTCTAAACTTGGATTTTCTTTTCAGTTATCAAAGTATGAAAACATACTCTGGCCGGGTGTGGTGGTGCATGCCTGTAATCCCAGTGGCTTGGGAGGCAGAGGCAGGAGGATCGCAAGTTCAACACCAGAGACAATCTGCGTAATTTGGTGAGACCCTGTCTCAAAAAAGTAAAAAAAAAAAAAAAAAAAGAAAAGGGCTGGGGGTGCAGCTCAGTGATTCAGCACTTGTAGAGCATGCAAGCGCAGGGCCCTGGGTTCAACCCCCAGTACCACAAAAAACAAAAACAAAAACAAAAACAAAACCCTCTGATAACTGAATATAAAATAGATTTGTGGATTGTTGACAATGAACTGAATTTCAGATGGTTTAATGTAAGATGATTAACACAATCTTATTGTCCTCTACTTTTCCCCCCAAAGGTCAAAGTCTTCATTCCTTTTCTTTTTCTAAAATAAATCAGTTTGTGGAGGGTAGCCTGATAATGAACTGTAATGTATGCTAAACACAAAGAGGGCAAAGATCACATGCAGTTTCCTCAAGGCTCAAATAAATTATGCTATAAAGGTTGTTGATGAGAACAATGGGGAATATTTAAATATTAAGTTTATTAGTTTATGCATTTTGTTTTGATTGAAATAATCAGAGTAGACTACAGAGCCATCATTTCAGTGGGAAGTTAAAATAGGTGACTGACTGAGATGATATTGTATTTACTCTAGACTTTGCTAAAAAATTACCCTAGGGGATCTTATTAGTTCATATGATTTTTCAAAAAGGCACAGAAGCAAATTTTCCATATCTAATAGTCCTGGAGTTGGTACATAATGTTCCATCTAAATGAGGATTGTTTAATGTAACATTTAGACTCATGAATTGAGCCTTCCTGTGAGTGAAACAACAGCTTCCCTGGGAGATTATAGACATTTATATCAATATGATAATATAAGCACCAGAAATCAAACACAAACAGATAATAATTCAGAACTATGAGCAAGGCTGGAGTAGAGATGCTTATCCCTGTAATGTCCACTATACATGGTTGCCATTCCTAGAGCCAAGCTAGAAATTATGTAGCTATTTAATACTGCTTCTACCTGTTAGTCATATAAAATGTTTTCAGTTAAATTTAATAGTACATCTTTGTATCTCTTTGGATACCCTTAACATTCCCTTCCTTCCCTTCCTAATCTTCTGTTTCTCCTCTGTCTCTGAGTTTCTCTGTCTCCGTCTGTTTGAGTCTTTCTTCCTACTTACCTACCTCTTCCCCCTGCAGCCACAATTGACTTGCTTTGATTCACAAAATGTGTGCTTGGAAAATAGCATCAGAATTCAATTCATTTCATTCTCCTGCTTATTGTTGCAGTTCACCTTTTCTCACTCACACATATGCCTGACATTAAATGATGACTTGCTGTTTCATAACATGCATGCAGTGAAACCTCACTATCATAATTTAAGTATGTAGTTCTGCTTAGTGGCAATATAGAGAAATATTAATTAGCTAATTTTATAATAGAATATACAGAAGCTCCTTTATAGCCTTGGGGGAAAGTATTGTAATTTATCAATATCATATGGGTTAAATTATGAAATTGAGCCTTACAAATGCAAAAAGATTTTTAAAAAGGAAAGCTGATAATCACAGAAGTGTGCATATAGAAGAAGTAAAAATGAGATGCTGAATTTGAGGACTTTTGGCCTGATTTCTCTAACAAAATCTTTGTTTGTGACTCTTCATAAAGTCATTTGCAATAGGTCCCAGACTGAGAATTATGACCAGATAAATGAGATGGGAAATTAATTTGCTTTAAATGATACTAGACATTATCATGTACTTCTCCAGCCTAATAACCTAAATGACTTCAAATAGAGCTTAGAGACCTGCTGGAGATAGGAACCAGCACACCCTCAATGCCAGCCAACTGTAGAATCAGTGAGAATCTGTCAGTATGTACAATAACCTACTTGGGCAAACTTTGGTATATTTATTCAGAGTCTGACGATAGTTTTCTTAAGAATAGGTTTCTAAAGTGTAATTGACATGTAATAAACTATGCATAAAGCTCTCAATTTGATTAATTTTGATATATGTATTCATCATTGAAACCATCATCATAATTAATATAATGAATATATTGGTCACCTTTCCAGTTTTCTTTCTGCCCCTTTCTAATCATATCTTCTACCTCTTCTTGCCTACACCTCATTCTCAGTCCCTCAATTCCGTAGTAGCCCTTGATTTGCTTTCTGTCACTGTACAATAGTTTGTACTTTCTAGAATTTTATATGAACATTTTCATACATTATGTATATGTTCTCACAAGTTTAAGTTATTTTATTTAGCTTAATTATTTTGAAATTCATCTATGTAATAGTGATTATCAATAATTTCTTTTTGTTGCCAGATAGCATTCGATTAACAACAAAAGTATTCCATTTAATGGTTATACCATAGTTTATTCAGCTATTGACAGACACTTGAGTTGGGTCCAGGTCTTGACTATCATTAAGTGTTATGAAAAAGTTTTTATATAGACATAAACTCTCATTTCTCTTGAGCAAATCTCTAGGATTATATAAAATACACACTTATTTTTGTAAAAAAAACAAAACAAAACTGTCAAACTGTTTTCCAAAATGTTTATACCATTTTATGTTTCTACTAGAAGTATATGGGCTGGGATTTAGCTCAGTGGGTAGAGCGCTGCGCTGCAGTCTCTGAGGTCCTGAGTTCAATTCCCAGCACCGCAAAAATGGGAGAAGGCCCTGGCAATCCACTTCCAACGCAATCCCGAAGCACTAAAGGGCCTGGCAATCCACTTCCAAGGCAATCCCGAAGCACTCAGCCATTGAAAACCCTATGAGGGTCGCTATGAGTCGGATACCGACTCCACGGCACCTAACAACAACAACAACTAGAAGTATATGGAAGATATAATGCTACATCTTTACCAACATTAGGTATGGTCAGTATTTTTAATTTTAGGCATTCTAGTTACTGTGTAGTTATACCTCATGCAAATTTTCTTTACTAATTTGTAATATGGTGAAATAAATGGGTTGGTTTCTCTAATTACACTGATGTGTCATTCTACCTTTACATTATCTCATTGGTCATGATGTATAATCCTCTTAGTATAAATTTTGTTAAAAATTTTGTGTAGAATTTTTTAATCTGTATTTGTGAAGGATATTGATCTTCAGGGTTTTTTTCTTGCATTTTTTTGTGTCAAAATCATGATAATGATGCAAACCTGGCTGCATAGAATGAGTTTTAAATTATTCCCTCTTTTCTGCAAGAGTTTTTGTAAAATATGCCTTATTTCTGCCTTACGTATTTGGAAGAAGTCATTGTTGAAGCTACTTGGCTTCAAAACTTGAAGTTTTTCTTTGTGAAGAGATCTTAAACTAAAAATTTAAGCTCTTTAAAGAGCTATTGGGACATTTCATGTTATGTATTTTTTGAGTTTTGTAGTTTGCATTTTCCAAGAAATTTGTCCATTTTATCTAAGTTGTCAAATTTACTGCCATTTTATTTCATAATATTCCTATATTCTAATTTTAATGTCCTTTAGATCTGTTGTGGTATCACTTTTATTCCTGAAATTGATGGTTTTTGTTGTTGTTCTGTTCAGTCTGGCTAAAAGTTTTTCAATTTCATTGATACTCTAAAATAACCAACTTACAACTACATAAAGGGGAAATATGAAAAGGAAAAGAGAGAAGTGTCTTTCTCCCTTATAGGATCCATGTAGCAATTCAGTGTAACTAGTGACACTATGTAACATATCTGAAAAATTTTAATTTCACAAATATTTTTCAGGAAGATACCTAAGCCATGAAAATAAATTTCTACTGTAAGAATTCAGCAAATATTTCCATTACATATTCAGAGATGATGCTGTGGGCTCTCTAATACGTAGGAAAGAACATTTGGGAAATTAATTAACAACAAAAACAATAAAAAGTTGATCTGTTTCAGCAGATTAGTTACTACTCTTAAATCAAGTGTGGTTACCACAGATAACTAAATCCTCATCCATAAATGGTAGGGTACATTTGATGAAAGCTTCCATGGATCAAATCTGAATATTCTATATTTTACAGGGAGTGGGGCAGGATGTTATAGCAACCCTAATTATTGATGTTAAAAAGAAACAGATATTTCTATGGTGTTTTTCTACTGTGTTTTCTTTATTTCTATCCACAGATATACTTTTAGGGTTTTCTTGGGTCATGTAGCAAGTAGTTTATAAATAAAAAACCAGAGTCTGTGATAGTGTTATCACATTAAGAGAGAATTGATGGATACTTTCATTATGTAACAATCTTACATCTTGGAAATCCATGGTTGGAATGATCATGGTATACCTGAGACGTATCTTGCTCCAATTAACATTATCATGCTACTCACAATAAAAAAACCCAAGGGTAGACTAGAGAACATAGTAGGATCACCACTTTCAGGAGTATGAGTTGTAATCCAACCCATTGACTTCATCACAGCCCTCTTCCATGTAGAATAACGGATTTCACTTTCTGTGGCCTGGATCTGTGGTTCAAACCGTTCCATCATAACTGCTGACAAATCCTCAGGTTTAAGACTCCAAACACCTACTCCTTCTGCAGCTCCTGCTGCCATGGCAGCTCCCAGTGCAGTTGTTTCAGGCATAGAAGCCTTAATTACTGGAATATGCAGAATATCTGCTTGTAGTTGCATAAGAGTTTTGTTTTCAGTCATTCTTCCATCTACCTGCAAATGATGGAGTGGAATTCCAGAGTCACGGTTTATGGCATCCAAAATCTCTCGGGTTTGGAAACAAACAGCTTCTAATGCAGCAAAAGCAATATGACATTTATTGGTAAACTGAGTGAGACCACAGATTATCCCTCTTGCACTGGGCTCCCAGTAAGGTGCATATAACCCTGAAAAAGCTGGGACGAAGTAGCAGCCATAAGAACTACCTACTTCTTTAGCAAGTTTCTCAATTTCTTCTGGGGTGTTTATAATTCCAAGATTGTCTCTTAGCCAACGAATAACAGCACCAGCTACAGCAACAGAACCTTCCAATGCATAAGATACTGGCTTGTCTTTGCCTAGTTTGTAAGCCACTGTGGTCAGAAGGCCCTGTTCAGAAAATACACATTTATGACCTGTATTACATAGTAAGAAACAGCCTGTTCCATATGTATTTTTGGCTTGCCCTTCATGGAAGCACATTTGCCCTACTAATGCAGCAGACTGGTCCCCCAAACACCCAGATATTGGCACACCTTCCAAAGCCCCAGCTTTCATTAGGCCGTAGATCTCAGAAGAACTCCAAACATTTGGAAGAATGTTCATTGGAATTTCAAAAAAGTCACAAAGCTCTTTATCCCATTCCAAAGAATGGATGTTGAAAAGCATTGTCCTACTTGCATTTGTTACATCTGTACAATGAACACCTCCATTTACTCCTCCTGTCATACTCCAGATAAGCCATGAGTCAATGGTACCAAAAAGAGCTCTACCTTCTTCAACAGCCTTCTGAACATTTCTCACATTGTCAAGCATCCAACGAAGTTTCACTGCACTGAAGTACGTGCTAAGTGGAAGGCCCGTCTTAGACCTGACAAAGTTATTATTTCCTGGAATTTTTTTACTAAGATGCTCAACGGTAGACTGGGTTCTTAGATCAAGCCACAACACTGCATTGTAGAGAGGCTCACCAGTTAATTTGTCCCAAATTACTGTGGTTTCCCGCTGATTGCTGACACCGATAGCTTTTATGTTGGCTATATCAATATTTACTTGGACAAGTTTCTCACACGTTCTCGCTATACACTCATAGACAGATTGAAGAATTTCCTTAGGGTCTTGTTCCACCCATCCTTCTTTTGGGAAGTCTTGTGTCAGTTCCACTTGATGATGGCTAAGTAGTTCTGCTGTTTTTGAATTGAAAACCAGAAAGCGAGTGGAGTTGGTGCCCTGGACCACTGCTCCGACCAACGGCCCCCCAGCTGCTTTCTTCTGGGCTGCCATGAAGCCAGTCAGTAGACTAGGCCGTTCTGGTACCGTTTCCCGGGTGATTGCAACGTTGGGGGAGGGGCGTGCCGCCAGTCAGACGCCTCAGGCGCAGGCGCAGGGACAGCTGCCTGCCCAGACGCAGGCCAGACTCAGGAGACCATATGAGGAAAGCTCCCTCTGGTCACTGGCGCTGTGCCAAATGTGTCCAGGCCTGCGCACGTGCCCACGCCCCGCCCACAGCCTGTGAACTTTCAAGGTGATTTAAATTGAAACAAACGTACATTTATCCTTGTGATTACAACTCCCAGGGCTCCTCACTCTTCTATGGGCTATTTCTGTTATTTCTTTTCTGCTGGTGAGATTGAGCACATTTGAAAAATTTGTTTTAACATTGAAAGCCTTTTTTTTTTTCTGGGTATAGAATTCTAATTGGCTTTTCTTTTATTCTTTTTAAATTTCAGAGCCCTGAAGCTATAGCTCCAATATCACTTCTGCTGTTTTAAGTGTGAGTTTCATAGTTATTTTTAGCGTGATTTTCTCTGAGTTCCTGTAGAGTTTTCTCTTCAATAGCTTTGGTCATTTTTATCATGATGTGCCTTGGTGTAGTTTCCTTTTTATTCTATAGTTGGTGTTTAAGGAATTACTTGAATCTGTAGGTTTCCGATTTCATCAAATTTGGAAAACTTTAGCCATTATTTCTTCAAATATGTTTTCTTTTATTTCTCCTTTAAGGATTCAAATTACACATACTGGAGTTATCTCACAAGCTCACTAATGCTGCACTTACAATTATCTTTTCTCTCTGTTTAATTTTAGAAAGTTTCTAATTGGTATTTCTTCATGTTCACTAATCTTTTCTTTTCTAATGTCTAATCTCTTAATTCATCCAAGGTATTTTTCATTTCGCATGTCATTCTCATCCCTGGAAGTTCAACTTGGATCTTTTAAATATCGACTTAATTTTTTTGAACACATGGGATATAGTTAGAATAACTTTTAACTTCATTTTCTGCTAATTGTAACATCTGTGTCAGTTCTGGTTCAATTTTGATTATCTCATTATGGCTTGAATTTTCCTGCTTCTTTGCATGCCTGCTAATTTTTAATTAAATGCTAGACATTGGGAATTTCACTTGGTTGGATCCTGCATACTTTTGAGTTCATATAAATCTACCTAAGGTTTGTTCTGAGATGTTGATAAGTTATGTGGAAACAGTTTGATTCTTTTGGGTCTTGCTTTTAAGGTTTCTTAGGTGGAACATGGGTGGGGGCATACTGTTTATGGTTAACTCTCTTTAGTCTGAAGAGATTTTTCTGTGTACTCTACCCAGTGCTCATGAAAAATGAGGCTTTCAGGGCTAGTGGGAGCAGTCACTGTTACCAGTCCTGAGTCAACACTGTATACAGTTATCTCTAATCTTTTCATGTGTGTCTTTGCTCAACCTCAAGCAGTTTCTTTTCAAACATGCACTGATTAATACTCAACTGAATATTCATGGGGGATCCTTTGAAGAGCTCCAGTGTTCTCTATTATACTCCTTTCTTGCCAATGCATATCCTGCTCAAGTGCAGCGTCCTTAGTTTCTCTGGGTGCTTGGCTTCATCTGGCTACGTGGTTTCCACTGGGCTCTACTTGGGTTCCAAATCCTTGTGCTGGTACTTCAAAACCTCAAAGTAGAAAGCTGATAGTGTTCACATTATTTGTTTCTTATCTCTTAGAAATCTCTACTTTCATTGTCTGATGTTCAGCCTTTTATGAATAGTTGTCATATAGTTTATGCAGTATGTGAACTATTTCATAATTTTTCTTTTTATTGTTTCAGATGAGAAGGTAAGCCTAATCTCTTTTGCTCCACCTTGGCCACAGTGGAAATCCACTGAATGGAAATTTAATTTTTAAAATTAATTGTTAGATGGATGAATAGAGCTTTCTTTAACCACTGTTGTTGTTGTTAGGTGCTGTTGAGTTGTGTCTGGCTCATAGCAATGCTCAAAGGGTTTTAATGGCTGATGTTTTCAGGATTGCCTTGGGAATGGATTGCCACATCCTTCTCCAGTTTTTTTTCAGTGGTAGGAATCAAACTCAGGACTTCAGAGACTGCAGAGCGGAGCCAACTGAGCTAAATCCAGCTCTTTAATCACTAGTTAAAATGTATTGAATTTAATAAACTCAATAAATTTACTAGGACATGACTCGGTGGCACCTAACAACAACATCAACAACAACAATGAAATTACTGAATTTATTGAAGTCAATGTATGGCAGTTTTTTACATTAAGGCAGAAGCTACACTGGATTAGCTAAAGGATGAGGTGCATTTATTCTTTGTGAGACCAAATAGAGCAAGACAGAAAATGAGATTAAAAATTAACTATAATATTGTTATTTTACTGTTTTAATTGTATCATATTTTACATTTATGTAAACTCTTAGGAAATATTGCTAAATCAAAGAAACAGAGATAACAGACATAATTTGAGCAGTAGGAGATAGAACTCACTAGAAGAGGATAAAAGTTTTCCTCAACATATATCTTTGTTCAGTTTTTAAATTTTTATCAGGGCCACTATGCTAGTTTACCATACTATATCTGAATTTACATGGATTAGACTGTGTTTAAGTTGTTGAAAATATTTTTCTCCTCAAGTAATTGGCAATGCATGTATAAATTAATGTTACATTAGATAACATATAGATTAACATTACATTTACAGATTAATCTACACAACAAAAAGATTCAACCCAAAGTTTCTTCACTGTCTCCCCTCTTCCCTGTCACACCAAAATACACAAACAAATGTTCCCACTCTACTCCCATTAGGTTTTGAGTCTGGAAATACTTTATTTAAGCAATTTGTCTTTAAAACAAGTACTTAAATATAAATCATCTGTTCTGTTTATAAGGAACTAGTTTACATAGTAGTTGCACTGATAATAAATGGTAGCCATTAGCTAATCAGGTTAGTATCTCAATTTAGTTTCTTAGAGTAATTGCAAACTACTGATGGATTTAACCAAAGCTGACAAACAATGCTTTAAACAAGCAAAGAAAGAATCTAAGGATAGGTTAAAGGAACACCAGTTTACATTTAAAAAGAAACCCTTTATATTTCAACTATATTCAAATTTAAGTGCCTTGGAAATATTTGTTGGTGCTACCTTATTTGTGAAAGTATTCAGCTTTTTAAGGAAATTCTTTCATTTATATTTTATACAAATACAAGTATGTTAGTGGAGAACATACCCCCATTACGGTATTTTCTTCAAAAGTCTCTTAATATGTGGTTGTTAAAAATAGAATTGTCAACATAACTGACTACATATGTTATTTATTAACATTTAAATGACTCCTACATCGTGCATGTATCTCCTAGTATAAAACCTTTAACATGATATCCATATTTTAAACTTTAAAATGTATTCATTCATTCATTAGACAAATAGGTTTTGAAATTTTGCTATATATGGGCTTTATTATAGGAAATAACATAGTGGTGCATAAAACAGTCTTCTTGCTCTTACTACAACCTTTACGAAACATACCAGCTAAATTTACTTGTCTTTATTGACATGACTTCCTGTGAGCATCACATTTTAGAGACCAATTCATTTAATTATTTCTCTTTGTCTGTCAAGTTTACTACATTATAAGTTCAGTGAGGAAAGGATGTAGTCTATTTTATTCAATCTTAGATCTTCACCCTGACCCAAATCCAGGCACTCAAGAAATATTTGTTGAGTAAATCAATGAACACCACTATTTGTGGTCCTTGCTTTATTAATTAATTATTATAAAGTCAAGATTAATTTTGCTTGCTGCATGGACTATTGGTTATTTATTTTTATTTATTTATTTTTGTGGTACTTGGGGATTGGACCCAAGGCCTTATGCATGTTTTGCAAATTCTCTACCACTGAGCTGCACCCCCAGCCATTTTTTTAATCTTTTATTTTGTGTCAGGGTCTCATTAAATTGCACAGGCTGTCTCTGGCCTCCAACTGAGATCATCCTGCCTCTGCCTCCCAAGTCTCTGGGGTTACAGGCATGAGGCACCACACCCAGCTTGGATTATTAGTTATTGATTTTATAATTTTAAATATTAAGATGGATTGAAAAATAGAAGGATGAATAGAGGGAAAGATATAATGAAGTTAGTATAATAAAATTTAATTGTGTAACATTTAAAATGTTAGATAAAATGCAGACAAAATGTTGATAAAGTTCTTTCAACATTTTTACATGCTTGCAAATTTTCACAATAAAATGTTGGTGTATTAGCTTTCTGTGACTATAACAAAATACCTGAGATAATTAGCTTATAAAGGGAAAATACAGTGTATATGTTGGGTCAGTTTTGGAGATTACAGTCCATAATTGGGTGGACCCATTTCCTTGGGCCTCTGGTGGGTGGACTAGAGGGCAATGATTGGGAGTGCATGTAAGCGCAAACTGCTCTCCTCATGGCCAGGAAACAAAAGAGGGAAAAGAAAGAGGCCAGGGCCCCACAATCTCCTTCAAGGGCATGTCTCCAGTAACCTAACAACCTTCCACTAGGCTCTACCTCCTAAATGTTCTACCACATTGTAGTAGCACCACCCCCAGAACCACATCTCTCCTAACAGACCTTTGAGCAACATTCAGCATTCAAACTGTAGCAGTTGGTAAAATGTACTGCAAATAAAAAGCTGATGAAGCTGAAAAATACAGTAAATGAAAATCTATTTTACATGGGTTTCTTTATTTGGAGGAACAATTAAAAGGAATAAAAAAAGTCACTGCCAAGCTTACACTGATTTGAGAGATTCTATAGTAGAATAATCTAGTTGTAGTTTTTCCTCCCAAGAAAACCATTAATTATAAATCAATTTGCACTTTTATTGTAGGCATTTTCTGCTTTTTATAAACTATATAAATCCTAGGAAACCAGACACATATTTAACTCCTTGGCTTATAACCAGAAATTTCAGATATCCAAGAATGCTACTCCTTTTTTCATCTCAAGAGTGGGAATCAGTGAGAGATTTTAGATTTCACTAAGTTTGGACTTATCTTAGTCTTCAATTTAAGAGTATGCAGCCTGATTGTAAGGGCATCCATTTATATAGTTTGTGGCTAGGAAATCTGCCTCTTTTAGACAGTGTCATAACCAATGCATCATCCCAGTTGGTAATCTTCAAAACACTGATGCATTTCTCTACATGCTGTTCCAAAATGTGCTTGACCAGCTGTTGAGAGCCATGCCATCCAATTGCCTGGAAGACCTCTTCTTGGACCACAAATCACCCAACGTACTATCCCTCTTTGTTCTAATGAAGAATGGAAAAATTAAAGCAAGCTATCATAGTTTATTGCTCATGTTTTCTCTGTTAAGTATGCCCTTGGGATCACTGCATCCACATTAGGGGGCCTTGGCATTCTAGGTAAGCACTCAAGACAGACAAGCCAATGAGTTTAATATTCACAGGTCTGAAAGTGATTTTATAAATGTTTGAATTGCAATTTTTGAATGTGTGTATGTGCATGTGTGTATGTGTGTTCTTTGTCATTTTCCCAATGAAAATTGCCCTGACACTGATCTCAATGTTAATGTATTCCTGCTTACAGGAATACATTTGACTTTGGAATATGTTACAGCTAATTATCATTACACAGGATGAAAGATCAGAGGCCTTAGTAAGGTGCTTGGGTTTAGGAACAAAGGGAGACCAATGCAGCATCTTGGCTCTAGGCCCAACAATTGTAATCGAACATCTTGAAGCTGGTGGGATCTTTGCATTTTATTTATTTATTTGTTTATTTTCTTCCCTCCCTTTTTGAAAAGGGGTGGGGAAAAGGGGTTAAGGGTTTGAAGGGGCTGAAATTTCCCCTTGAACATGATGTCAATATGTTGGCATGTCTCCTTTTATTAAGATGCCATCCAACTGATAACAAGTCCTGCTGTGTTTTACCAACATAAAAAATTAGACTGGAGACCGAGGAGCGGCAGGTGGCTTTTGGCACCAAGAAATAATCACACTTGATGTGGAAAGTAAAGTAAAAGGAGCCATCTGTTCACTGCAGGAGGACGTGAAAAATCACATTAACATATTGTCACTAACATCATGAAATACACAGTTAATAATAAATTTAGTTATCATGGCAAGTCGCATTGGATACTTACTCTGAAAATACAGAATGTGAAAGATGCTCATTCTTGCCCTCCCTCGTCTTTCTTTTTCTTCTTTTGAAAGAACAAAAATATCCAAGTGTTAAACCTTTCCTTAGTTTGTGTGTGTGTGTGTGTGTGTGTGTGTGTGTGTGTGTGTGTGTGCATGTCTTCTGTGCATGTGTGATGGGATTGCAGACGGGAAGTGTTTCATTTTAAAGTCTGGCTGTGGTTCATTGTCGCTAAGTGAGCAAAACAGCCTCTCATACAGAAAGAATGAATCACTTCTTTGATTCTATCTACCATGTTTCTCTATAACTTTACCTGGGTAAAGAAGAGATAGAGGGGAATAAAAGGTTTTGATGATGTTTCTTGCACAAAACCCAGAGCATGCATACCCACTGTAAAAGTGACCAGGTGGTAGAGTGCTGACACACAGGAGAATCTGTGGCCTTTCCTTGATGGACATCTGAATTTGCCTCTAGTCAGTAAAATATTCCTACAGAATATTTTCCTAATGGATTTTGTGTGAAAAGCCTGTGCATACTTCATGGGAGAACAAATGTGCTTAAGCAGTGTGGTAGGAAGAGCTCCTTACACTATTTCTGCATGCATGTGTTGTTGGCATATGTTAATTAAATCAATAAAGAAGCTACAGAGCTTGGAGGTCAAAATATACTTGGAAAAACTGCAGTTATTGTCATTGAGTTATTAGTAGGACCATTTAAAAATACGTTTTGCTGTAAGTGTTTTGTCTAGTTTCTAACAGTCATTGCTTACCCTCCCTGCATATTAGTCGCTTAAACCCACATTATTATGATTATTGTCATTATTATTATTGTCATTATTATTTAGTACTGGGAGGTTGATCCCAGAGTTTCGTGCATGCTAGCCAATTGCTTACCACTTAGCTATTTCCCTGGACCTCTTTTTTTTTTTTCACTTTTTATTTTTGAGATAGGGTCTTACTAAGTGGGGCAGGCTACCTCTGGCCTTAAACTCATAGTCATCCTGTCTACGCTTCCAGAGTAGCTGGGATTATAGGAATGTGCCATGACATCCACTTTATTTTTATTAGTATTTTTAATATTGAGATCTTAGTCCCACTATGTTAGAAAGTTATAGTTGTCACATACTAGAATTCTATTTGATAATATGACCAATAGTAATTCCCTATTTATGGTTTATATTTAGTCATCATCATATTTTCTTGAGAGAAGCAATATAAAGATAACTTAAAAATGTATATATGTGATCATGAAAAGAACATTAAAATAACAATCAGGATTTTTTTCCAGTTCTGATTCTAACTAGCTTTATGATCATTAGCAACTAAAATTACCTCTCTTGTCCTTTTTCCAAGAGTAAAGTTAAGATAATCTCTAAAGAAACTCCTCCTATCTAAACTGTAAGGATTTAAAAAAAAATGTTGTTCAGTGACAGTTGATTATTATTTCAAGTTAATGGAAATAAAATGACATTCAATAAACAATCTTTTGCCTGGCGCGGTGGTGCACACCTGTAATCCCAATGGCTTGGGAGGCGGAGGCGGGAGGATTGCAAGTTCGAGACCAGAGGCAGTCTTCGTAACTTAGCGAGACCCTGTCTTGAAAAGTAAAATAAAAAAAACTGGGCTGGGGGCGCAGCTCAGTGGCCCAGCACTTGCAAAGTATGCAGGCACAAGGCCCTGGGCTCAACCCCCAGTATGGCAAAAAAAAAAAAAAAAAAAAAAAAAAGGAAACAATCTTTTTCATAATGTTTACTGAAAAAACCCTGAATTATCCTGGAAGGTGATGTGTGAATTAGAGTGGCCAACTTTTTCATTCAGGCAATCACTACACGTGTAATGGCATTTCAGAGAGACCTGCTGTCTTGGGAATGAGATGGTGGTCTCTTTCTCAGTTGCACATGTAACATCTGACATGTTGCAGAGGGTAAATGGTACTATGTAGTCCTGACTTAGGTGCACACTCTGGCACCTCTCTCCAATCATCACTATGTCTCATTTCAGATGGTTTTCAAAAGAGTAGTGATAGGCACCACAGAGATTTCCACTTTGCTTTCCTTTAGAAATGCTTCTAAAGAATGATACAAGTTCTATTCTAGAATGTTGAACACTGAATCTATTGTGTACTGATGAAGAGTGGTAGATCTGCTAATTTTCTACAGAAGTCTTGGATCATATGCTGTTTTACTCTGTTAGACGTCGCTTCTTCTCCCATATGTCATTTCTTACCTAAAGTCAAGTTCAGCTCAAGGAAGCCTTTCCTCTTTACTGAGCCCTTAGTGATAGTTAAATCACTGCTGTAGTCTCCCATTGCACCTTCTATTTCCCTTTCTAACATTCATCACATTTAAATTCACTATGCAGTCTATACCATCTCTGTTGGACTGTGAGCTCCGTGACCTCAGCCTGCTGTCTGTCTTGGTCAACCATAAATAACATCATGCCAGGCAGATAGAGCTATTAAAAAAAAAAACTATTATTGTTCATTGACAATTGGATAGCCTAACCAATGATAGGATTTTCTTAAGTATCGGGAAAACAGAATGTGTTTTAGGCATTTGCATCATACAGTCATTCTGAAACTGTCAGATGGACTTTAGGGGACTGTTGCAGAAGTCATCATTCCTAATAGAGGCACAGATAGAACTTGTTACAGTTTTGGGGTTCCTGTGAAGCAATTAAAAAATTTTAAAAGACTTCCTAGGTTAGACATCAGTCACTCTTGGATTCATATCCATAAGAACTTGAAAGGATATTCTTGAAAATGTGAACAATATATTTAATAAATTTTACTTGCTCCTGAGGTATCTCTTCTCTTAGTGTTGAATGTTTTGAAAAATGTGTGTTTAATTTTTTCAGATGATCAGCTATACTTAAAGACAAAGCTTCTTAAAATTTCTTGGTGAGTTTAGAAGTTTTCTGATTCTATGAAAGCAGTTAAGCTGGACAAGCTGTTCTTCAGTAGATTAGTGTTCATCATTTCACCACTTTTTATTCAGCTTTGGAAAACACAAGCTTCATTTTGCAGTGAATTCAAACTGGTAGAAAAACATATTTTATAACACCAAGCAGGATTTATATATCTATCCTTGCATTATCTTGCTATAATGTTTAGAATGAAATGAACTGGCAAAATGATTAAATATAATTTGAAATGATGAAATGAGTTACTAGTGTCCTCCCAAAACTATTGTTAAAACTGTTATATTGATAGTCATATATATTACATAGAAATATAGATATTTATTGAATTTTTAGTATTTTAATACATATTTATTGAAATAATAAATAACACTAGGATCCACCATATTGTCCTATTCTTTTATAAGCTGAAAATATGGCAAAAAAAGCCACTAGAAATGAAGGGTCTGTGATAATCATCTAAAAATGTGGATAAAATTAGGAAGTCATTAAGCTTAATGATACTGAATTATACTCTGTAGGAAGTTGCCAAATATTTGGACTTAGGTTGTACATATTTTGCCATGATGCATAGAAATTACCTCAGACCCTTAGAGGCAATTGTACTAACTGACAAGCATTTTAAGAATTGACAGTCTCCCTTACCCAATAGATATTTCATTCCCTGCATGCTGGGCTTCTTTGCAGTTGTTGAAAACCAAGGCAGATGGGCACTCTCGTCAGCCTGAGGGGACAGGAATAGCATACTTCAGAGCACTAGGTGCCCTGAGATTCCTTCTTTTCATCAGATGGGCTAATAGATCCATAGAGGCCAGGAATTCAGTGATATCCTGGAGGATCTTGCAGGTGCTCATCATTGAAATGCCTGGTAGACTTCCTGCTGACCCCTGGCTTCACAGAAAGTGTTGAAAGTGCAACTCTTCCACTTTGACAGCCAGGCTTTGACATGAAATCACATATTAGAGAAAGCGATGGTTTTGCAGTATGGAAAATATTCAGCAGTTATGCTGATGAAATAATCCTGGTGTTTTTCTTTTCTCTTTTTTGTTGGTTATTTCTACATATCCTCAGTAGTTCCATGAGCACCATTTACTCTTCTTCCTCTGATCCTCTGAGGCATGCAGTATCTCTTCATTCAGCAGTATCAATTCTTTTTTAACATTTAGTATTCATTTTTCTCTAATTAGAGTGTAAGATACTTGAAGGGAGGAGGTTGATTTACGCATTTTATATTCTCAGTAGTGCTTTTCATATAAGAATAATAATCTACACCTTTGCTCTTGTTTTTCCTCCTTTTATTTATTAAAGGAACATTTGCTTATTGTCAATTATTTAATAGTTGATGGACCACTCTCTGGAATACAATTGTGAACTAGATAGATACAATCCTTGCTCTTATGAGGTTCTAGGAGATAACTATAAAAACTATAATAACTAGGAGATAAAAACTGAGTAAATAAAGGTAACACCAAATTATAGTATTTGTTAGAGAGAAACAAATGTCTAAGACCGAGTATAACCGCTGTTGTTAGGGGTCTTTTTCCTGTTTTTTTTTTTTTCCTTGCTATTTTTCTTTTCTTATCTTAGTTTTCTCCTCTTCCATGTGAAATATTCCAAATCTCTTTTGCCAGTTGAATATATGTCCACATAACAAAGACAAAGGCTAACCACTGTTATTATTATTATTATTGTCTTTTCTACTATATCTCTCCTAAGTGGCAATCCACTCCCAAAGCAATCTTGAAACAATCAGCCATTGAAAACCCTTTGAGTGTCACTATGAGTTACAGTGAGGGCACCTAACAACAAAAAGTATGCATAAACAGATTGCCCCATAGATAAGGAGAGGCCATGGCTTTTTAGAGGTCAGATGTTTTCTGAGTACCACATGTTCAGCAGATTGCATATAGAATAATTCTAATTTGCTAACACTGAATAGTTTCCTCTGAGGCCTTTCTCAGTGGCTTACAGAAAGCCATGTTCTCCTCTTTGCTTTCATATAATCCTCTCCTGTGCATCTACGTTTGGATCCTGATCTCTCTTTCCTTATAAAAACACTAGTCATATTGGATCAAATCCATCTATATAACTTCATTTTACCTTAATCACCTCTTCAAAGGCCTTATCTCCATATACACTCCTATTTGAGCTAGTAGGACTTAGGTGTTTAACATATGAATGGAGGCCACAATTAAGGGCATTATAGACACTAACAGTAACAATTACAGAATTGGCCAGGGTTGAAGTATTAACCAGGAAAATGGAAACCACTTCAATCATTTGCAACAGAGAGAATTTAAAGCTATCAATTGATTTCACAGGTAATAGAACTATTGCAAATCCAAACGTTGGTAAGACAACTCAAGAACTAAAAATTAGAAGCCCCTTTATGAGCCTAGAGGAGCCTAGCCATGGAGAGGCAAAGGAGGAAGTAATACTACAGGAGAAAGGGGTGGGATAAGGTGGTGGAAGCAGAACGAACTAGACCTGCCTAGTGGGCCTGGAAACACTGAAGCCATGGGGGGAGGGGGGGAAGGGGGAACACAACTGCTGCTAGAGTTAGAGCTTAAGACAGAGGATGTAGAGCACCCTGGTTTCCCCTTCCTCCCACTCATTCTCTGACATTGCCTCCTAATGGCTAAACCCAGAAAACACCAGCAGATGCAAGAGCTTAAAAATGAGTTATGTTCTGCATTACAGATGGAGCAGGAGAAGGTCAAGGAGAGGTTCAGAGGGCAGGTAAGACCAAAACTAGCACAAATACTAAAGAAAAGAGAATATTTTCAAAATTCCCCTTCAAATAAATGAAGACAGATTTACATACCAGTGTTTATATTTATTAATGATTGTTATAGAAATCTGCCCAAAACTGGCCAAAGAAGACTTTTTATCTTTGTAATAACTTTTCAAGTATTTCTCCTCTTTGCTAGAATATACATTCCTCCTCCTATCCCACAATCTGTGGATTTTCAAATTACAAACCTGTTTAAAGCCTTGCTTGAATTCTCCTTTAAGTTTCCCAAATTCTTCTTTCTCTTTCTTCTTTTATCTTTATTGATATCTTAATAGAAAAAATGCATTTCAATTTTTTAAAAAATTGGCAAGAGAAATACCTTGGAGATCCACTGAAGCTTTTTCATAGTAATTTAATATATATCAAGTAAAGCTGGGTACTTGCAAACTTAATATTTATCAAGTGATGCTGGATATTTTCAGAACATCTGGTAAAAACAGGTAGTGGTTTTGTTTTCAATATGTTTTAATCAGCAATTTGTTAAAGCTGAAAAATAACAATTTTAATGTTCACTTAAAATTGTCTTTACAAAGATGTTATTTTATTCCTATTTTCTCTCAATGCTTGAGTTGGCTTCTGCACTCCAAAATAAAATTTTCTTAAATAAATTTGATAGAAAATCTGTTAAATTATATTTTATTATTATAAAACACAACGTCAAATATCTTGCTTTCTTACTGAAACCTCCCATTGTGAACAGTTTATTCTTTTCCCCAAAGATGTTATCATTTGACCCCATGCAGATCGTCATTATTATGATTTCTATGTTGTTGTTGTTATTGTTGTTGTTAGGTGCCATCAAGTTGGTATCCGACTCATAGCAACCCTCATAGGGTTTTCGGTGGCTGACTGTTTCGGGATTGTCTTGGGAGTGGATTGCCAGGTCCTTCTCTCATTTTTGCAGTGCTGGGAATTGAACTTGGGACCTCAGATATATATATATATATATATATATATATATATATATATATATATATGAGATTTCTATATATTCTCATAACCTAACAGACTTCTTTTTGTTTCTGACTTCCCTACTTAGTCTGAATCTCATGATTGATCATCTAAACTATACTTTTACTGGCTTTATCAGTCTATATACAGTCAAGAAAACAGTAGCCATGATTGATATTTAAAACATGGAATAAAGAATTAATGACATATGATAGATGACCAGAAAAGCTAATGGGGATTGTTGTTATGTGCTGTGAATTTGGGTCCAACTCATAATGACCCTATATACAGCTGAATGAAACAGTCCTGACACTGTGCCATGCCTGACACTATGCCAGTGCTTCTCTGCTATTCATAGGGTTTTCAATGGATGATTGTTTCAGGATTCTTTTGGTGGGAGTGGGCTGCCAGGTCCTTCTCCCATTTTTGTGGTGCTGAGGATCAAACCCTGGGCCTCAGAGAGCACAGAGCAGCACTCTGCCAACTAAACTAAACCCCAGCCTCCTGAGACAGCTTAGACATTAGCAAAAGGTAGGAATTAGCTACCACCCCCAGGGCTAGAGAGAAAGCACTAATGGGAGGCGTTGCCATAGTCCAGAAGTCAGGGTTCACTGAACCAAAGTAGAACTAAGGTGAGGGTTGCTTGGCAGACCTGGTATAATGAAGGGAGGGAACTGTGAGGAGTATTAGAAAAGATCTAGATGCTTCCAGAAAGACCAGTCAAACCAGAAGAAGAGGGGAAAATAGGCTTGATATATTTAGAACTGAGTCCCAGTCAGAAAAAAGAGAAACTATACCAAGTACTTTTAACACAGAGATTTTTGATAGAGGACATATGGGTATTGGAGAATTGAAATACAATAAAAGGAGAACCCTGAGGTGTAGGAACTGAAGGAAGCAACCCCTAACCATAGGGCTGGAGGAACAAAGGGAAAAGTTTGAGAGTATTAGAACCTAGATACTTGAAGAAGGGCCAGGCAGAGGAGGAACTCAGTCCTCTGAAGAGAGGGTGATGCCTGGCTGCTACTTTAACCTAAGGAACTTAGAAGAGGGTCCTTGTGGGCTGGGAGTCAGATCTCCAAGAAAGGGCCCCTAGCCAGCTGGTGCTAAGTCCATTGTAGAGTTGGAATGAGACTGTTGCTAAAAATATGGAATGTAGAAGCAATTGCTACCTGAAGTAACTGCCTTTCTGAGAATGAAAAAGCTTTGCTGTGGGATATAACATTAACAGCAAACAGGAAAGAACTCACTTCTCCCTTCTGCCTTCCAGGCTTGTCCTAGTGCATCCTGTTTACAAAGTCTAACAGGGCCAGTGACAAAGGAGAAATGTAGCTTGTAGAGTCTCAACTTCAGCATAGCAGAACAGAATATAAAAGGATGGGCTTGAGGCTGAGATATGGTAGCTTAATTACATAAACATTTTGGTGTCCCACTCCATCTTCCACCTGTGCCTCCCCTTGATAGGTATATCTAGAACCAGTGGGCCAGGGAACATAAATAATGTAATTCCTTGCAGAGCAAGGGAAGGACAGAAGTGATCTGTGAATAATAGGCAAATGGATGGCATACCCATACTCTATATTCTTTTGTACTATTTTCTACTTCATGGATAAAGTCACAACCCTGGATCAAAGATGCAGCCCAACCTCTGGGCTATATACCTAGAAGTCATCAGACTATGATCAAATCAAATGTATCATGTTTTTTAGAGTCTGCAAGACAAAGGTAGGCTTTTTACATTTTTAATGGTTGAAAAAATTCAGAAGACTACTTCATGACACATTAAAATTATATGAAATAGTATTTTTAGTACCTATAAATAAAGTTTTGCCTGCAGCCATACCACTGTGGCATCCAATCCCATCAGATCTTGGAAGCTAAACAGGGTGGGGCTTGGTTAGTACTTGGATGGGAGACTGCCTGGGAACACCAGGTGCTGTAGGCTTGGGAAAAGGATCTGGCAACCCATTCCCAAAAAACAATCAGCCATTGAAAACCCTATGAATAGCAGACAAGCACTTACAATAGTGGTTCGTCTTTTGTGCATAGGGTCACTATGAGTTGAACATTGACTCAATGGCACCTAAAAACAACAACAAATAAAGTTTTATTGGAAAACATTGATGCTTATTAATTTATATATTGTCTAGGCTGCCTTTACACCGCAAAGGTAGAGTTAACTAGTTGCTTTGGAGACTTTAATGATCACACAATCTCTGATATTTACCATCTGTTTCATTACTGAACATGTTTTCTCATTTACTCTCTATGTCACTGGTGGTGAAAATACAGCCATACAGATTATTATTCCTTTTCAAGGCCACCTGTTATCTTTCACTTGCGCTTGATCAGTTCCCTTCCCTTTCCTTCACATCTGCTATAGATCTTTATTACTTTCTTCTTTTTTCCTTTTACTTCAAGCTATAGACTATGTTTCATCACTTCTTTGAAATAATTGGAATACAAAGAAACTATTCTCCCTGAATTCCTGATCCAGAGCTTACAAACATGTACACTTCTAAACCTTTCCCCTACTCATAGTCTCAGGGACGCTGCATCGCCGTTTCATTTTAAGGGTAACCACCTCACCTTTGCTCTTGGCCTCATCTCATTGCACTGACTTCTTCACCATCTTCCCGTCTCATCTCTTTGATCTGCATTTCCCTTCTGTTGTTGCTGGATGCCGTCAAGTGCTATCTGACTCATAGCAACCCTATGTCAACAAAAGGAAATATTACCCAACATTTTGCTATGCACACGATCTTTTTATGTTTGAGCCCAATGTTGCAGACTCTATGTTTTTTCTCATTTTGCATTATGTCATATCAGCAAAAGGAGATCCCAGGGGCTTTACTCCATTCTTGTCATTTAGATTCACTCTACTCTGAGGACGAGGCTCTTCTTCAGTTTTCTCTTGAATGCCTTCTAGCCTAGGGGCTCATTTTTGGCCCTCTATTTGGCAATGCTTCTTTGCTATTAATAGGATTTTCAATGGGTAATTGTTTCAAGAGTGAGGTTCTCTGTCCTCCTCCCTAGTCTGTCTTGGTCTAGAAGCTCAGCTGAAACTTGTCTACCATGGTATCTGTTCCTGCTGGCACCTGAAATACCAATGTCATAGCTTTCAGCATCATAGTAACATGCAAGCCCCCATAACATGATAAGCTGACAGACATGTGGGGGGTTTTCCTTTCAGAGACACTAGAAATGGCTCTGAAACTTTTAAGTGTGGCTGACTAGACTCAGATACTACCTCTATTACTTACTAACTTTATAACCATTAGCAGTTTCTTTCAATCTCTGCTAACCTTAGCATCCTTCTTTGTAAAAATAATTGTGAATAAAACTGTTGTAAACATGGAATAAAATCATGCTTGTAAACACTTAGTGCTGACATGTACATTTATTATAATTTAGCTATTTTCAAAATATCACTACAATTTTATCATCATCACTCCCACCTCTGAAAGTGCTTAATACTTTTTTAACCTTAAGAAGAAATGTAGCCTCCTTAATCCTGTGCCACTTGCTTATTACCATTCTCTTTAACTAACTTTTTCATTCAATCTCTACCTCCCTTCCACATTATTCTATCTAATGATTTCACTTTTTTATTCACTCTTTAATGCATTGTAATTTGGTTTTCACCTTTAACTAGTCTTCTGAAAATGCTTTTGCAAAGGTCATCAATGACATCCCAATTCCCAAATCCGTTCACATTTTTCAGTCTTTATGTTATCTAATCTATCTGTGGTATTCTATGTTGTTAATCACTCGTCTTTGAAACTTTCCAACCTCTGGCTCCCAAAACACTTGCAATTACCCAGCTGTTTCATCTCTTTCCAGAGCATTTCCTCATCTGCCCGTACTTTAGGTCTTGCCCTGTCTTCACTACTTGTGTTATGTCTTGTATTTTCTTGGTCATTTTTTTTCAATCCCAGGGTTTTAGCCTAATATCCATATGCTCATAAAACTGTAAACATAAGCCAGATCTGTCGCAAGCCCAAGCATAATATAGCCAGCTGCCCATTGTTCATTCATAGCAGTATGATCTGCCTTTAAGCTCAATATGTCTATGAAAGCTCATCATTTTCTTTACAATACTGATTCTTCTTTATTTTTTGACGAAATCATTGGCTTATAATCAGTCAGCCAGAGAGCTATGAGTTATTCTTGACTCTTTCTTTTCCATATGTTCAAATTCAATTAATCCACAAGTCTGGCCAATTTCCATTCTTAAATATCTCACACTAGTTTCTAGTGTGTGGTCTCTTGAATTAAGCTTTCCTCTGCCCTGGTTTAACCTTCGTTATCTCTAAAGTACACTACAAAAGTAGCCTTTAGTTGAAGACCTCTCTTCCCGAAGTCTTCTCAAATCTGTATCCTACACTACAGCAAGAACTATCTCTGTATGCTTTAATTCTGTAGCCTTTCAGCTTTTACCCCTCAAAGGCTCCTTGCTGACTATGCATGAAACTCCAAACTTCTTCACATGCCATAGAACATCTTATAAGTGTGGTCTCTCTCCTTTTCTAGTGTCACACGCTGCTGCTCCTCTACAGTCATACTTTATATCTTTGTGAGGCTGTGTTCAGAAATAAGTTATAAAGCTCTTTCTCCTCTCTGAACTTTGTGGGTGCCATCTCCTCTGCCTGTAGCATCCTTCTTCCATCTTTTCTCCAGCCGTCTACCCAATCAAGTGCTTTGTCATTTAGTATCAACCTAAGTGTTGCCTCCTCTAATAGATCTCCCCAGTCTATATTAGGCTCCAATTTTCTCCTTTCTCCTTTTGTCTTAACCATTGTAGTTTACAATAGATTATAATTATATAGCATTTTTGTCTGGAAAAAAGCTGGCATTAATCAATTTATTTACTATGGAAAGAATTATTCAATATTTTCTTTAACACTTAATTGTTATTTAAGTATTACTTAAAATTTGCCTGCCTGCCTGCCTGCCTGCTTGCTTGCTTGCCTTTTTTTCTTTTCTTTTCTTTTCCTCTCTCTTTCTTTCTTTCTCTTTCTCTCTCCCTCCCTCCCTCCCTCCCTCCCTCCCTCCCTTTCTTTCTTTCTTTCTTTCTTTCTTTCTTTCTTTCTTTCTTTCTTTCTTGTCTTTTCAGTACTTGGGGTTGAACCAAGGGCCTTGCATGTTGCAGGTGCTTTACCACTGGGCTGCACTCACAATCCATTTTTTTACTATTAATATTTTTGTAAATTTTGAGTCAGAGTATCACTGAATTACACAAGCTGCCTCTGGCCTCAAACTGGTGGTCCTCCTGGCTGCACCTCCAGAGTCACTGGTATTGCAGGCAGGAGCCACCATGCCCTGCTCAAATTTTCTATTCAAAAGCTTGTAATCAAGTAAGAGCAATGAGACAGCGAGTTAACTAGTTTATAAGCTTGTGCAAGGTAGAGATTAAGTGCAGAATAGCTGTGAAGATAAAGAATTGAAAGAGTTTATGTGAGATAAAGATTATTCCCATACTATTTTGCCAGATATTCAAAGCACTAACCTAAATATTTTGACATCCTATTAATTTGATTCAAGAGTTATGATCTGTAACCATAAGTAAAACGTTAGTGCAAATATGGCTCATGTTGCACAATCGCAGACCCAGTCTTCAACCAATTATATCCCTGACTGAATTCCTTTGCCTCCAACTCCACAACCTCTTGCCCAACATTTGTTTATACATCTTTGAAAAACTATTGTTTTTTAATTTTTCTATTTTTCTCCAAGAATATGAGAAAATGAAAACATATACATTCCATTTTCAACAAGGATATGGGAAAGTGACAGAATGAGAAAGCAAGGATGATTGGCAATAGAAATGGTGCCCAAATGAACAAAACAATTAGCAATTATAATATAGCTCCATGAAATATGTAAATAGGCATGATTATTTCCATTTCTTGAAAGAGGAATTTGAATCTCAGATTTGTAAAATAACTTAAGTTTACATATTTATTTGGGCTGGGATTTAGCTCAGTTGGCAGAGCGCTGCTGTGCAATCACTCAGGTCCCAGGTTTGATTCCCAGCACTGCAAAAATGGGAGAAGGATGTGGCAATCCACTCCCAAGGCATTCCTGACACACTCAGCCATTGAAAACTCCAGGAGGGTCACTATGAGTTGGACACAACTCAATGGCACTTAACAACAATAACAATATATTTAGTAGCTTTATAGCTGAGACTTGCCCTTATATCTTTACAAAGAAAAAGAAAAAAGGAAGAAAAAAATGGTAAAAGATTCTTCACTGCCTCTATTCTTGGAAAATCTCTCTGATGCAAGTTTTGAGGAAGTTTAGAGTGTTATTTAAAATAATTAACTTTATGTTTGACATGTGTGCATGTATATAAAATCAGAAACTGAAAAATACATACTTTCCTAATATATTTAAATCTGATAATACTTCTGAGATTGATATTCAGCCATTCTCTCCTATACACACAGTCTCTTGCACTCCTCCACCCAATCTCTGCTTGGTCCTCCTTTCCAGTTGTATATAAGTCACATTACCCTGAGCAAAAGTTCTCAACCACAGGAAGTCGGGCCCATGTCCAATTTGTAGAACAAAGTAATCTCCCATGTTCATGCTTTCATTCCTGCTATTCCTTTGGCCTAAAACTCTGCATGTAGTCCCTATTTTGGACTGTCAATATCTTTTCCATTTTTGAAATGTAGTCTCTATAATTCGACTTTACTGATCTCTAACTAGAAATATTCCTTCTTGCTCTGTGCCTGACTGTGATAACAGTGCTAACAACTGAATATTGCTTTACAGTTTAGATAGTACTTTCAAAAACATCACCATGTTATGGTTGATTATGAAATGTCCCCCAACAGGTTCATGTGTTGAAAGTCTGGTCTCCAGATGGCAGTGCTATTTTGAGAGGTGCTGGAGGCTTTGGGGAATGGAGACTAGCAGGAGGAAGTAGGTTATAGGGGTGACCTTGGGGAACTAGATCTCGCTGGGGCCCCTTTAGTCTCTCTCTGCTTCCTGTCTGTCAGGAGGTAAGCAGCCTCGTCCGCATGCTCCCACCATCATAATGTCCTGCCACACCACAGGCCTGGAATCAATGGTGCTAAGGACTTTGGACTGAAATCTCTGGAATTGTGAGTCAGAATAAATAATTTTTTCACTTAAGTTGTTTTTCTCAGGTATTTTGTCACAGTGACGAGAAAAACCACTAAGGTAGCCCACAAACCATACTAAGAAGAGGTGTTATATGTGCCACTATATGGTGAGGAATTTGAGGGACAAACTGATTGGCCTGTTGGTCACACAGTATCTCCTTATGAAGCACCTATCACAGGCCCCACACTCTGGCCTCCAGTCTGGCCCTCATTTGTCTCTGCTCCTCCCTGAGGATGAGGAGTCTGCCAGACGAAGAGGAGCTTGTGCCTCCTTTCAGTCACAGTGACTCTGGAATTCCTTGCTCATACAGACTCAAAATTTCCCCATTTCTCCATGCTTTAGAGTAGGTATGTCCAACTCATGCCCTGCAGAGTGCATGCAGTCCAGGACAGCTAGTAATGTGGCCCAACAAAATCTTTTTTTTTTTTTTTTTTTCGGTACGGTACTGGAGGTTGAACCCAGGGACTCGGGCTTGCATGTTTCGCAAGTGCTGTACCACTGAGCTGCACATCCAATCTATTTTTTTACTTTTTTGAGACAAGGTCTTGCTAAATTATGCAGACTACCTCTGGTCTTGAACTTGTGATCCTCCTGCCTTTGCCTCCCTACCCCACTGGTGGTTTACAGGTGTGCACTATTGTGCTTGGCCCCATAAAATCTTTTAACATCCCATTTTTTTAGCATTTATTTTCTTTGTGACTCTTTCAATTTTGAAATTCCCAAGTGATATTGCAGATGTTTACAGAATGACACCTAGTGCTTCATTACAACATACCAGGATGATTCCATAGTATCAGGTTCTAACCTTCAAATTGTTGTTATTAGGTGCCATTGAGTCAGGTCTGACTCATAGTGACCCTCATAGGGTTTTCAATGGCTGATTGCTTCAGGAGTGGATTGCCATGTCCTTCTCCCCTTTTATTTACAGTGCTGGGGATCACAGTTGGTAACATGAGTCAGTTCAGTACCATCACTGACCACCTGGTCAGTCTAAAATAATTGGGTTGAAATCAAAGTGATTTGAAGCTATTTGAAGCCATTTAAATGTGCATCTGAGATTACATGAGGTTTTGGCAACTTGGCAAATAAAGCACAGCAATTGCTGATAATATTTTTGCAAATATAATTCAATCCAGTTCCAGACACCATGAACTGACCATCACAAAATTTACTTAAGAATTCACTAACAATTGTGACCACTTCCATGGAACTGGACGTTGACAGATTAGTTTTACAAAAACAAAGTCAAGTTTCTCTCATGCTTTATATCGTTTTCATTTCTCTAAATTTTATTAAAAATTTTTAATATACTAACTATATTATATAACTTATGTGTGGCCCAAGACAATTCCTCTTTAGTTGATATGGTCCAGGGAACCCGAAAGGTTGGACACCCTGCTCAAGAAGGAAATTTGAGGCCATTGAGAATTCTAAATAAGAGCCCAACCTTCCAAGTTGTTCTACTGTGTATTTGTTAAGATGGAATGGTGTAGATCATATTTTATTTAACCCTTTGTTAATTTGATTTGTAATTTTAAATATATATATATGTATGTATGTATGTGTGTGTATATATATGTATGTATATGTGTGTGCATATATATGTATATATATGCATGTATATGTGTGGGTATATATATATATATATGTTATGGGTAAAGATATTTATTTATTTATTTAGTTGAGAACTTGTTTCTCCAGCCACTTGTGGTTGGAGCATAAATATTTGACCATTTCAGTTCATGTTAAGAAAATTGTCAGGTCTGTGTACACTTTAGAGCTAAGGCTTTGTTGACCTTGAGTTGAACTTCAACTTCTTCTTCTGTTCAATCCTATTTACTTCTTATTGTTTCTAACTAAGGTGAGTCTTGGTAATTACCTTACACACAAAATAGTGTCTCAGTACCTGTTTTTAGAGAATCTTACCCATCACATTGAGCCAAAAGGACACTTGGCAAATATGTCTTGAATAAATGGCAGACACAAAACAGTAATGATAAAACAACATGTAAAATGGTTACTCTGTGCTTGCTACTATTCTAAGTAGTTTGTGCACATTATTTTCAACAACATTATTGAGGCAAGTACTATTCCCCATGTTATATATTAGAAAACTGAACCACAAATAGGTAATATAATTTGTTCAGAGTCATACAATTGATAGGTCATGGATCTTATATTTGTATCCAGGCTATATGCCTCCTGAATTTTTGTTCTTAATCACTAAAGTGACTCTCTGAGAATAGTTAATAAATTTTCACTGAATGAGTGAATAATAATACATTTCTGTGGTCTAAGTGAGCCTACAGATGTACCACTGCAGTGTCTGATTCCGTCAGATCTCCAAAGCTAAGCAGTGTCAGGCCTGGTTAATACTTGGATGGGAGACTGCTTGGGAACACCAAGTGCTGTAAGCTTGAGAGAAGGACCCAGCAACCCACTCCTAAATATCAATCAGCCATTGGAAACCTGCAGAGACGCAGTAACAATACCATTTTGCCTATTGTACATAGGGTTGATATGAGTCCAACACCGACTCTATGGCACCTAACAACAACAACATGGTATAAGTAGACAGCTAACATGCTATAGATTAATTTATGTTCTGGAGCATCTGAACATATAGATGTTATTACTAGTTTTTTAGTAAACTTGCTTTATCCTTGAGAACAAAGTTGAGATAAGTGTGTGAAATTTTGTAGTTTACCCATTAAAATATATTTATTCTTGATTTTCCCCCAATATTTGTGAGAACACTCATGATTATTTTCCTGTGTCTGTTTCATTTTTCTATAATGATAGTAGCCAGTCTTTTTTAGAAAATCCCTTTTTTGGAAATCATTTGGAAAAGACTATGGCATGACCCATAGGCTATCATTCTTAGCCATAAACTGGGCTGACTAATGCTCCTCTGTGGTTCTTGTGTTGCCAGGTGCAAGGTTGACACTGGCCTGCACTGAAAGGATATAATAAGGTGGGTCTTGGCAGTTCTACACTGGCAAGCATTGACTCAGTTCAGGGTGAATTTTGTTTCCATTTTCCCATGAGTAGATGTTTTAGCCCTCATTTAATGTCTTACTTGCTGCCTATCTTACATTTTCAATCTCTTGGCTCCTGTCTGGTCCTCAGTTTCTTAGAGAAATTAATTATGTTTCCTGGATAGAATATCAGGCTACCACTTTCCATTTTTATCCAGCTGTTGCTGTCTGCTGGGATGGACATATCTAGGAGACCCTAAAACCAAATCCCTACCAGCTGCCTACCCTGCTTGGTGCATATTCTGCCTAGTCTATATGGAATTTTTGCTAAATCTACTCAGCTAACTGTCTTTTGCCCCTCTGACTGTGAACTGCTCTCCTGGTCCCCTGTCTTTATTTCATCATTGGCATTAGAGTGCCTGATCCCAGGTTTGCTTCTTTGTTCATACTCTTGTTTGTTAACTGATTCTAGTCTATTCCAAAAGATTAATTTTGACCTTATTTTATCTGACACAATTTCTTATTGTTTGGGTCTCAGCTACATTGATCTTATAGTCACTGAAAAAGTAAAGTGGATAGTAAAGTGGATGTTTTAGTACTTATTTAAATTGAATCTATGCAAAAAATTGATCCCAAAGATAGAAAACTTTTCATTCTTAGATGATAGTTAACTTTCAGATCTGCTATATTTAAATAATTGCCCTACTATTTCATTGACTTTGTGAAAATATTACCGGAGACAGAATACAGAAGTGATTTCATTCCATTTTTTCCTCAATTCTTAGCAGTGAGTCATTCCCTTGACAAAAATTTATTGAGTGGCCACTGTGTGCCAAACATTCATCTGGGTATGAGAACTGCTTTCTTGCTTTAGAAATGCAATGTTTTCTACATCTGCATTTCTTTTAATATACTTAAACTTTTTAGATAAAATTCGTGATTACTCTATGAAGGTGTTGGAGGGGGGCATTATTATTTTCATTGCAAAAATTAATTAAACAGAGGCTTAGAGAAGTTCTGGTGACTTGGCCAAATTCACCCTGCAGAATGGCACTGAGAGTAAGACTTCTAACACCCATCTCTGTCTTCTTTCCACTAAAAAACATTAGATATTAGACATTAAATGACTGAAATCCATAGAGAAAGACATGTAAGTACCCTCTCTCATTTGGAGTTATTTTAGTAAACAAACCTGATAAAGATTCTCCTCCACAAAACAGAAACAAGTAAATGTTTGGAATTCTGTTTTCCTTTTTTTTTTCTCATTTTTTTCCAGTCTTAGAGGATTGAACCCAGGGTCTCATGGATGCCAGGCCAGTGCTCTACCCATGAGCCACCCTTTCAGCCCCTTTTAAAAATTATTTTTTATTCTGAGACAAGGTCTTGCTAAGTTGTGCAGCCTATTTCTGGCCTTGAACCTATGACCATCCTGCCTCAGCCTCCCAGTTGCCAGGAGTACAGGCCAGTGGTCTACCACTGAGCTGCACTACCTGCCCCTTTTTAAACTTTGAGACAGGGTCTCAGTAAGTTGTGTACCCTGTCTCTGGTCTTGAACTTATGGTCCTCCTTGTTCAGCCTCCTGAGTTGCTAGAAGACGACCTTTAGAAAGAAGAAAACAAGCCTGGTGCTTTGGCACATGCCTGTCATCCCAGTGACTCAGGAGGCTAAAGCAAGAGGATAGTAAGTTTGAGGTCAGAAGCAGCTTGCCCAACTTAGTGAGTTACTGTGTCAAAAAAAAAAAAAAAAAAAAAGGAAGAAAAGGTGAGGGTATAGCTCAATGGCAGAGCACTGGCCTGGCATGAATGAAGCCCTATACTCAACCTCCAGGACTGAATATCTATCTATCTATCATCTATCTATCTATATCTATCTATCTATCTATCTATCTATCTATCTATCTATCTATCTATCTATCTATCCATCCATCCTACTTGTTCTTTTTCATGAAAATGCAATAGATTCTTCTGAAAATTGCTTAGTTCTGTCAAAAGTTGCAAGTGTTCTGTCATTCAACCCTTTTGGATAGTCCTTTTCCTATAGTATTCTCCTTGAATACCTTGACAGGAAAGAAATATAAGCTATGTTCACACAGAGAGATGTACAGCTGGGAAAATCTAGCCTACTGGTATTTCTGGGATACTTATTCATATAATACCATAAATATAGTCAATGCATGGAGAGACACAATGTAAACTGTTACTTTGAAATGCTTGCTTTTGGCACAACTTCATCACAGGCGTTTTACAATTTACAAAGCAGTATGGAGTAATGTTTACAACTTCTGTGTTTACAAATTCACTTGTTCCTCTTTACTCAAGGCAGGATTTTGGGTTTTGGCACCTTTTCAGATATTCGTCATTTTTTCTCAATGTTTTTGCATCAGATATTACTCTTTACTCAGAGTAGCTATTATTTTATGCAAAGTTGAATAGACTCAATGAAGCTATGTCACACACACACACACACACACACACATCTATGTCACACACATACACATACATATGTTATCTAGCTGGAACTAATACTAGGTCCCTAGCAAAATGCCTGACCATGTTTCCTTTGAAACATCAAAAGAAGAGTTTTGTTTTAGCAATGACTGAAGAACGTGAGAACATGAGCTGCGACATGAAATAAAAATTATCATATTTTAAAGTGTGAAATATTGAAAGAGAGCCCTTGAAAGCAATTACTTAGTCATTTTGAAAGGAGCCAGGTGTGGTGGCTCACACCTGTAATCCTAGGGACTCAGGAGATGGAGGCAGGAGGATCATGCATTCTAGGCCAGAGGCAGCCAGAACAACTTAGTGGGGCCCTAACTCAAAATAACAAGTAATAAATGGGCTAGGGATATAGTCTAATGGTAGAGCCCTTGCCAAAGTATGTTCAAGGCTGGGGGTTCAACCCCCAAGTACTGAAGAAAGAAGAAATGAAAAGAAGGAAGGAAGGAAGGAAGGAAAGAAAGAAAGAAAGAAAGAAAGAAAGAAAGAAAGAAAGACAGACAGACAGACAGACAGACAGGCAGGAAAGAAGGAAGGAAGGAAAGGAGGGAGGGAAGGAGGGAGGGAAAGAAGAAAGACAGGATGGGAATGTAGCTCTATAGTAGAGCAATTACTTGGCATGCACAAGGCCCTGGGTTCCATCTCCAGTACCATAGTACCATATCCACACCCACCAAGAAAGCGAAGGAAGAAAGAAAAAAGAAAGAAAGAAAGAAACAAACAAACAAACAAAGAAAGGATGGACATCATGAAAGATCTAAAGTTATCGTCACTGCAGTGCTAAAGCATACCTTCCTTGGTAAATTTTAGGATTCCTGAGATAAATTCTCTAGAATGGTTAAGATGTTGGCACATCTTTAAGCTAAGAGAAAGTTTAGGTAAGTTAGCTAAAGATAATAATAAAAATATTAGGAGCCAGACGTGGTGGTACATGCCTGTATTCCAGTACTTGGGAGGTGGAGGCGGGAGAACCATGAATTTGAGGCCAGACTGGGCTACAAAGTGAGACCTTGTATCAGTAAACAAAACAAAACAAGAACATTAGGAAGATTGACAGCTAACATTTACTGTAGGCTCACTCTTTTTCAACCATTATTCTAACAGATTCATATGGATTAAGCTCATTTCACAAATCCTTAGAGATTTTTCTGAGGGGTTTGTTATCTCCATTGTACAAATATAAAAACTGAACCATAAGAATATCAAATAATTTGTCAAATGATATATGGCTAATAAGCAAAAAAGCTTGACGTTTCACCCAGGGTTTTATGTTAGTTAAGTGTTAACTATGGATTGCTTATTGGCCTCAGAGGTTTATATCTCCCTGTGGAGATGGTAGAAGGCAATATGTAGCAATGTGCACTATATAGCAGTCACTACTGGTTTTGAAATGAATAAAGAAATACATTTGTGGATTGCATGGTTTAATATTTTTACTTAACCTGTATTGATATGTAAATTCCCATAGATTCTAACAAAAATAACAACATAGATTATTTTGAAGGACTAGATAAGCTAATTTTAAAATTTATATGGAAATAGAGGTATATAGAATAGTTTAACTGTTTTAGAAATTAACAAAGATTTTCATTTTTGGTATAAAGCTTTTATATAATGCTAGAAGAAAGAATACAGTGTAGTTTTGGAGTACAGACAGATAAATAAGGGGAATGGAATAGTGGGTCTCAATATAGATGCTTATATACAAGATCAATTAATTTATGGAAAAATGCAATGGAATTTCAATTGGAAAGAAAAATATTTTTATAAACGCTGCTGGAAGGATGTGGAATCAGCCCAGATGTCCACCAATACATGAATGGATTAAAAATGTGGTATACATGCACAGTGGAATATTACTCTGCTATAAAGGAGAATGAAATTACATCATTTGTGGGAAAATGGATAGAACTGGAGATAATCACTTGAAACAAAACAACACAGAATTAGAAAGAGAACTACCACATTTTGACTCATATGCAGGAGCTAGCTAGAGCTACGTTAAAGGAAAAATACATACATACACACACACACATATATACACACATATGCATATATGTGTGTATGTGTGTATACATGTATGTATGTGTGTATATATGTATATATATGTGTGTGTGTATATATGTATGTATATGTGTGTGTGTGTGTATATATATATATATATATATATATCTGGCTCAGCTGGTAGACTGCTGCTTTGCACTCTCTGAGGCCCTGGGTCCTATCTCTAGCACTGCAAAAATGGAAGAAAGACATGGCAATCCACTCCCAAAGGTATCATGAAACAATCAAACATTGAAAACCCTATGTGGGTCACTATAAGTCAGACCTAACTCAATGGCACCTAACAACAACAACAACAGGAAGATTGGAAAATGAGGGGTCTTATCTGGATGGGAGAAAGAATTATGGGAGGAGAAGGGGAGAAATATAGTGGAGTAAAGAGGGAAAGAACAAATGCTAAGTATGTTAAGCAATTGTTTGAAAATCTCATAATGAACTTCGTTATACTATATGCAAATTAAATTTTTTAAAATGTTCCTGGAACAGGTGGACATCTGTCTGAAAAACTCGTATTATTCCTTACACACCACAAGCTTGTAATGGATCAAGCTTGTAATGGAAAATTCAGAATCATAAATGCTCTAGAAGAAAACATGAAAGATATATTAAAGACACAAGGTAGGCAAAAATTTCCTGGAGAAGACTGAAAAAAGTACGTAGCATGAAAGAAAAATATTTTTAACTTGAACTTTGTCACAATTAAAAACCTCTGTTCATCAAAATCTATAAGTAAGAAAATAAAAGGTATTATATTGAGAAACTATAAAGAACTCCTTCATGGTGACAATAAAATTTAAGTAACACAATTAAAAGATGAGCGGAAGACTTGAACACACTTCACCAAAAAAAAAAAAAAATAGACAAATAGCCAGTAAGAGCATGAAAAAGTACTTAACATCATTAGTCATCAAGGAAATGCAAAGACAGAATGAGCTGCTGGTTCATGTCTCTTACAATACCAACACAAAATGTAAATGTGGATCAACTTTCATATACTGAGGGTGAGATTGTCCAACACATCTGCCCTATGCATTGCAACTCGACTCTTAGGTTTTTGTTGAAGAGATGTAAAAACATGTCTACAAAAGACTTGTACAAGAATATTCTTAGTCATAATATCCCAAAGTTTTTGTGGACCAAATTATACTGAGTTTAGCTGACAAATAAAAGTAACATATGTATGGTTTATAACACAGTGTTTTATATATATACAACACACATCATGAAATGACTAAATCAAATTAATTATCCTATGCATTACCTAACATATTTATTACTTTTTGTTATGGGAACATATATAATCTACTCATTAAATAATTTTCATGTATACCATATATTGTTATTAACTGTAGTCACAACATGGTATACAGTAAATCTTTTTAACTTATTTATCTTATCTAAGTTTTATATTCTTTAACTAGCATCTTTCCAATCCCCCAAGGCCCCTACCTGTGGTAACTATCTTTTTAGACTGTGCTTCAATGAATTTGACTTTTTAGGATTCCACATATAGCCAGACGCGGTGGTGCATGCCTGTAAGCCCAGCGGCTCCGGAGGCAGAGGCAGGAGAATCTCAAGTTCGAGACTAGAGGCAGTCTGCGTAACTTAGTGAGACCCTGTCTCAAAAAGCAAAAAATGGGCTGGGGGTGCAGCTTAGTGGTCCAGCACTTGCAGAGCATACAAATGCGAGGCCCTGGGTCCAACACCCAGTACCGAAAAAAATAAAAATAAAAATAAAAAAAGATTCCACATACAGAGATCATGTGGTACTTTTCTTTCTGTGTTGGCTTATTACACTGAACACAGTGTCTTCTAGGTTGATACATACTGTTCCAAATGACATGATTTCCTTCTTAAGGCTGAGTGGTATTCCAATGTGTATATATGCTACATTTTCTTCATTCATCCACTGGTAGAGACTTAGGTTGATTCTATATCTTGGCTATTGTGAACAATTCTCAGTAAACATGAGGGAGAAGATACCTCTTCAACATATGCTTTCATATCCTTTGGATATACCATATATTCTCAAATCTAATCTGCACCAAGATTTTGGTGATACCTTACACAGAAAAACGTTTGTTCAAAAAAAAATTTTTTTTGTGGTACTTGGAAGTTGAACCCAGCGCCTTGTACATACTTTGCAAGTGCTCTACCACTGGGCTGTACCCCTAGCCCATATTTTTATGTTTTGTCTTGTGACATGGTCTTTCTATATTATCCAGGCTGTTTTGGCCCCAAACCTGCAATCCTCCTGCCTTTGTTTCCCGAATCACTGGCATTAGAGTCATTGGCATTACAGGTGTGAGTCACCAGGCCAACTTAGTTCATAGTTCTTCCAGCTCCTTTCCTTCAGTTGTTTTTTTGTCCATAGGGCAGATGGATAAATATGATAGTGAAGTGATGGAGAGCACTGATAATGTTTGATTTACTAGGGATGACAAGTGTGATGAGTAATAGGTAAGTGATAATGATAGTAATAAATAAAATAATAAGTTATTGCATTGTGTTGTTTTTATGACCTGTATAGCAGTTCTGTACTTTCCCCCCACACCAGCTCTTGACTGAAAATCTAATCCACATGTGATTTTAATCAGCCTCTGATTTTTCAACCCTCTAAAACTGTTAAAAGGTGCTGATTAGATTTGAGAATACCTGGTATATCCAGCATTGGGGCTGATGGATTATTTTGATTTTTTTTTTCATTGCAAATATATTTTAGTCACCAACATAAATGGCAACTATACACATGGAATTCACCAGATGGAACATACAAGAAACAAATTGACTACATTAATGAAAACAGACGATGGAAATGCTCAATATCTAAAGTTAAACCTGAACAGGTACTGATTGTGGATCAGATGATCAACTGTTCATATGCAGGTTCAAACCAAAACTGAAGAAAATTAGAATAAGGGTACAAGAGCCAAGGTATGACCTTGGGTATATCCCAGCTGAGTTCACAGACCATCTCAAGAATAGATTTGATATGTAGTATAGGTTGTATTTTATAAGAATCTTTAGACTTCCTAAGCCCTACCAGATATAGATAATATAAATAGGTGCAAACATAATGTACATAGGTGCAATTATAAACTATCACCATGACATATGAATAGCACCTGTAGTACTACCTGGCTTTAGGGATTAAATACTAAAACTAACATGAAAGTAATGTGCAAACAAATTCAAATTCAAAGGATGAAGAATTTTTAAAAACCTTATTAATAATACAGACTTGCTATTACATTAATCTAAACATATCTCCAGAAGTGATATGATAAATCTAAATGTAAACATTTGAACAGAGATACTGATAAACGTGCAGGTATGTTCACAGTGCAAAGCATGAACGTTTTTCAAATCTTATGCAAATCCATCTTATTCTTTTTTTTTTTTTTTCGGAACTGTGGGTTGAACCCAGGGCCTCGTGCTTGCATGCTCTGCACGTGCTGGACCACTGAGCTGCACCCTCAGCCCAATTTTTTTTTTATTAGAAATTTTTAATGTACACCTTAATGTGATTCATTCTGACATTTTTTCCATTGTGACATTTCCATATATGCATTTTGTTGTACATTATTCATATAGGTTCCCCCTTACCCTCTTGTGCGCTTCCTCCCATCCCAACCCCCATCAAAGACTTCTCTATCATTTTTATTTTGATTTTTGAGGAGCCTCTATACTGTTTTCCCTAATGACTTCACTAACATATTCCCATTAACAGTGTACAAGTGTTTCCTCTTGTCCACACCATATCAACACTTGTTATCCTTTGACCTTTTGATAGCAGCCATTTGAACAAGAGTGAAGTGATATCATATTATATTTGCAGTTTGTGTTTCTCAGATAATTAATGATGTTGACCATTTTCCCATATACTCTTTATATCTTTTTTATTTGAGAAATGGTTATTCAGGTTCTTTGTTCACTTTTAAATCAGACTATTTGTTTTCTTGTTTTAAATTGTTTAAGATTTTAATCCATTTGGAGCCTGTATATGACTGTTAGGTCTATTTTGCCTATAGTGTTGTTCAAGTCTATTGTCTATTGGTATTTGGTCTGGATGAAACATCCATTGTTGAAATTGGGACATTAAATTCCCCTACCGTGATTGTACTAGGCTGGGATTTAGCTCAGTTGGTAGAGCGCTGCGCTGTAGTCTCTCAGGTCCCGAGTTCAATTCCCAGCACCCCAAAAATGGGAGAAGGGCCTGGCAAGCTACTCCCAAGGCAATCCTGAAACAATCAGCCATTGAAAACCATATGAGGGTCGCTATGAGTCAGATACCAACTCAACGGCACCTAACAACAACAACAACATGATTGTACTGTGATCTGTTTCTTTCTTTGGTTCTGTTAATATTTGGCTTATATAGTTAGGTGGTTTGGTGTTGGATCCTAATTACTATTTTTACACCAACTTTGTTTAGTGAAAATTTGAGCAATGATGGAAAATATTTAGGCAGCCCAATGCTGTAGCCATTTGCCAGATGTGGCTATTGTGCATAGAAATAGGGTTAATGTGACTGAGGAATTGCATTTTTAATATTATTTATTTTTAGTTATTGTAAATTTAAATAATCATAGTGACTTTGAACAAGACTACTCTGTATACTCAATAACAAGCTTATTTATCCTCTATTTCATATACACATTATAGTTAGAAGCTAGTTTTATGCACAACCAGCTTGAACCTCTCTCTGAACTCAAGTACTGGTCACCTGATGACTTTATGCATCTTCCAGGCTCTGGTATCTGCCACAAAACAACTGGGTAGGACCCTAAGTAGACAGCTGGTGCAGCCATGGCAAATATTGTTACTACTCAAGACCAGAAGGAGTTAGCTGTATCTAGCTTAAACTCTTTTTGGTCTGTGAGTACACAGTATGTTGCCCTTGAAAAAGAGTTGTTTGCTATACTGTATGTAGAAACTATTGAAAAGAGACTGGTTATTACTGAGCACTTTTAAAATTTAGTTATGTTGCTGCACATGCTTCTTGCTAACAGCTAAGTGAAACAGTGGCAAGAACTGGAAGAATATGATCATGGTAAAAGTCATCTTGCCTTATTTTATGCACCTGCTAGTGAAAATACTTATTTAAAAAAATATAAAATTCAGAAAAAATGTTAACCTCGATGGATGCCTGGACAAAAGCTGCAATTTGGAATGGGTGTGTCCCAGGAAAATTGTGACATATGGTCACCTGAAGGATAGTATATTATCATATTTGAAACAAAAATTCAACTTGGAGAAGAATAAATAAAATAATAAGGAATTAATAATTGGAATAAAGACTAGAAAATGCAAGAAGCATCAAAGATGTGAAATACACTTAAAATCTTTTCATTTGGGGGAGAAATCCACAACAAAATAGTCATCTGTTCATTTAAGTTAAAAATTAAATATGTGTAGAATTCAGAGTTGAAAATAGATCATTTCATATAAAACAACAGGTTCTCTTAAAAGTGTAGCTAAGTATTTCATCTGCGATTAAAGGCAAATTTTGGGATATGTGTACATCAGAGGAAAAAGGACAAGAATATATATCTGCTTTTGAATTCATAGTTTATTCCTGGAAAAGTGTTCAGTTTCTAAATTAAATATTTTGAATAATAAAAAGAAAATGTTGAAAGACATAAGTTTTTAATGAGATCAGTGTGTATCCTTAGCTTATTTGATAATATGTAATGAAACAAGCAAGTGATCTTGCAGTAAAATAATAGTTGTCACATAAAACTGTCAATTGAATTGATATTTTTTGGTTTTATTGATTTTTTAATCACATATCTCATTCCAATTTGAACAGTTATAAAAATGCAACTTCAGCACACATATCTGCAAAAATTCATCTGCGTAAAGTGAAGGATATGGCTTATTGTGGTACCACCAAGTACATTAAAAATGTAATGGATTTAAAAATTAATAAAAGTGAATGATTATTATAAATACTTGGTCATTTACATCTTTGGGATTTAATAGTTATGAAGTTTTGTAAGGAAGTGAAAATGTCTGAAATAGTTCCAGGATTATCCAAGTCACTAGTCCTATATTTCTGAAAACATTAATCATATTTTGAAATACATAGGTAGAGCAAAGTATTAAATATAGGAACCTTTACTTGTCCCAAATACATTGTAGTCATTATGAATTATTGGTGGTGGTGGAGAGAATCCTGGAAATTATAAGGACATGAGCAATTGTGTTGAAAGCTTCTCAAACAATCAAGTGGCCAAGGAATCAGATGGGTGTGTGGATATTAATTCATAAATTGGAATTTATCTTAGTTTAAGATGTCTTTATATTGCAGAAATTATAGAAAGTCTTTGCAAGAAAATTTAAAATAAAGCAACATAATTTTCTTTTATTTTCAAAAGTTTCTGTTTGGAATCTGAAAGAAAGAATGCAAATTCAAGACTATTATTTTTCTTCTGAAAAGAAAAAACTCAAAAAAAAGGATAGTAAAAGGTTAAAGAGTAATTTTAAATCCATTGTATTAGGATAACAAAACTCTTGTTATACTTAAAATTCTACTAGATTAAATTATAGAAAATGATTGTAGCAAAATGGAATGCATCCTGGAACTACAATTTAACTAGTGGTGGTAGAAGGGGACCTGTAAATGACTTTCAGTAAGTATGTGCAAGAATTTTATGGACTTAGTATGACCAGGATGTCATGAGCTTAACTTCATCATACCTACATCTATTTTAAATTCCTCAGAGCCACTCAGTCATCTTAGTAATTTAAAGTCGTATTCCTTTCATCACTAAATTATTATACATTGTTTAGTTTTGGGTAATCACTCATCTCACCTTGATCCTGGCTCTCCTTCATTGTATAATATACATAATATATATATTATAACCACTGTGGCATCTGACCCTGTCAGATCTGGAAGTTAAGCAGAATCAGGCCTGATTAGTACTTGAATGGGAGACTGCCTGGGAACACCAGGTACTGTAGGCTTGAGAGAAGGACCCGGCAACCCATGACCCCAAAAACAAATCATCTGTTGAAAGCCCTATGAATAGCATGAATAGAATCACCTTTTGGTGATACGGCATCACTCAAAATGAGAAGAAATACAGTGGCTACAACAATAGCAGAGACACACTGACAATAGTGTTTTGCCTGTTGTACATAGGGTTGCTATGAGTTGGACACTGACTTGATGGCACCTGACAACAAGATGCAAAATATGAAGCTAAAGTTTTCTTCCACTCTTAAACTCTTTAAAAATTTAGATTTAAGCATAATGTTGTTATGCATGATTCTTGCAAACAAATAGGTGAAATGGTGGTAAGTACTGGAAGAATAAATTGGTGGTTGTAGGACACTGCTAGAGAGGCAGTTTGCCCCAGGGCCTATCTAGGCTCCCTTGGAGGACTGAGGCTTGTTCCCCAGGCAGTCATCTTTGCCCTACATGCTGGAACTCAGGGTCATTGAGCTCCCCAAGATGGCTCTGGCATCTATTCCCTTGTCTCTGCCCCCTCGACACTGATTGGCTGTTTCCAAGCACCAGGATGGCTCCTGATTGGACTGTTCTGGAACCACCCCTGATTGGCTACTTCTACAAAACCAAATTTGAATATTCCCTCTGATTGGGTGAAACCCGTATGAAGTAACTACCTCTGATTGGTCCCCGGCAAGCCCGAGAAGAGTATATAAGGGCGATACAGGGAGCAGTCTGGGTCCATTCCATCGACTGGGACAGACAAGGAAGAAATAAAAAGCTGTTGGAGCAGAGCACTTGGGAGTCTTCATTGGGAAGAAAAGAAGCAAGGAGCCACCCTGGACAGAAGCCTCTGAGCCTACCTTTTTCAAGGCTTCTCAGAGCAGCCATTGGCAGAAGCCTCTAAGCCTGCATTTTTCAAGGCTTCTCAGAGCAGCCGTGGGCATAAGCCTCCTTTCCAGGCAGCGTGGCTCCTGGGTGCCCAGCTCCCCCTCACCAGAAGACGGGTCTTTGGCTGCTGGTTACCGCTCATGGCCAGAGCGAGTCCAGTGGCAGGGCGACGCCACACAGGTGGTAAAAGTTATCCTGCCTTATTTTATGTACCTATTAGTGACAGTTTCCCACGTTTCTGTCAGCTTGTCTGGGTATGAGGGCTTACATGTTGCTGTGATGCTAAAAGCTGTGCCACTGGTATTTTAGATACCAGCAACGCCACCTATAGTGGACAGGTTTCAGCTGAGCTTCCAGACTAAGACAGACTAGGGAGAAGGACTTGATAGCCCATTCCTGAAAGAATTAGCCATTGAAAGCCCTATGAATAGCAAAGAAACACTGCCATATATAGTGACATAAAATAAGTCCCCGCCCCCCAGTTTGAAAGGCATTCAAAAGATGACTTGGGAAGAGTTGCCTCCTCAAAGTAGAGTCAATTTTGACTCTACTGGCAGGAATAGAATAAAAGCCCCTGGCACTTCCTTTTGCTGATATGGCATCACTCAAAATGGGAAGAAATACAGTGTCTGCAACAATGGGCTCAAACATAAAAAGATTGTGTGCATAGCACAGTGTTGGATACTGTTTCAATTCTATTGTATGTAGAGTCAGTGTGAGTTACACATGACCCAATGGTACTTAACAACAATTAGTGGAAATATTTATTTTTAAAAATATAAAATTCAGGAAAAATTGCTAACCTGGATGGATGCCTCGACAATAGATATAATCTGGGGCTCATTTTTGTGTATGATTTTTGTTTGGAATTTGAAATTGACAGTATTTTTGTCAGTAATTTTAGAACCTACTATTTTAAAGGAAATATTTAAAGATGTTTAAAATCATTTTTTTCCATTAATTAGATCAATAAATGAGATTCTCTTACATCATTGAAAAAACAACTACATGTCTGTTATATATCCTATGAAATATAAAAATTATTTTGATTATGCTTAATGCTTTTTAAACTTCTAAAGCTAGCAACTCTTATCTCTTTCTTTCATAGAAAGATGGAAAATAGATAGAAAATAGATGTAGATTGGCAGACATATCTTATTCCTCTGTTTTCTTTACAAACCTCCTATTCTTTCCATCTAATTTTCAAAAAAATTATTGTATTGGCAATAGTCTACTCTCTTAACAAGTTTTATGAAATGAGAAACTAGCTACTTACAAAAACATTGTCATGTGACCTCCTGGACTAACATATCTCTACTGCAATATTCCCTGAAATGTTTTAAATCCTGGTATCTATCAGTATACCTGTTGACAGCAAGGCACATAATGTTTATGGAACAAAAAATACTACTGAAATACAAAATAATAACTGGGCAGTGCTTTTGTACTCCTGCTCTTCCATAACACATTCTTGATATAGCTTCCATAAGCTTATTCTTTATTTTATTTTCAGGTTTCTAGATGAACATGTTTTGTCAGTATGTGGCTATTTTGGTTGCATTAGTTGGTGTTTGACCAACAGAGGGAAATTACATGCACATCTGCTCTTATTCAAGTGTTTGGAGATCTCTTTCTGAAACTTCAGGTATAGGCTAGATAGGCATCTGTACTACATTCTTGTTTAAAGGGCAGTCATTCTCTATATCCTGAGCAGTAAGACACTGATGAAAAATATCAAGAGATTTATTTGATGACTAGTACTTAAATGGGTTGCCAGGTTGGTAACTGAAGAATTTGCTCTTTTGTAATTTAGCTCAAGAAAGCCTGTTTCCAATGCATGCTTTCATGCTCTCAAAACATCCTATCAAAAGATCTCACTGAAATTAATGGCTTAGAACCAATGCTCAGCTTTCAAGGATGTTGTGGTGATTTATTGAGTGGTGTCAGTCTCCGGCTTTGTTGGGTGGAGAGCACTTGTCTTCATGTAACAGGGCTAATATTACTTCAAGCTGTTGTCAGTTGACTTGGTAAAATTGCTTAGATTCACTCCCCATGCAGTTAGCTGATGATGATTGCCCTTAAGTATTCACAGAGCAGAGGCCCTGGGGAAGCACTAATTAGCCACCCGCAAGGAAGATGTTCCAGCCATATAAACAATCTCCTGAAGTCTCTGGGGTGTAATGAGTACTAAGCCCCAGTCACAAGTCCTGCTCTGTGCTGTGCCTCTGCATCAAGGTTCAGCAATTTTCAAGGAGAGAGTGATTTGGAGTCAGGCCCAGTGCTGCACAGAATCTACTAATCACCATGCAGAGACTTTGGGTTCCTGGAATCCACAGAGAGGAGTGGGCTCTTAAGAGCTAAAGGAGACATTGGTGTATTTTGGTGAGAATTGGGACAAGGGAAAATCTGCTTAAATATTTATCTAGTTAGGGTGTGCTGGGATCTATTTGGTCTTTTCATAGTTGATATATTGTTCTCTTTCTTTTAATAACTTAAAAATAAAGCAAAAGCAAACTACCCAATAGTCTGTATCTTCATCCAACATTACTAGTGACTTTCTTAATGTCTGTTGATAGCTTTCCTCTTCTTTTTTTCCCCATTAAATGAGCAGGAATCAGGTTGATAATAGAGAAAAGAATCATGGCTTCATAGCATGAAAATGACTGAATTGAAATCAGGGACAAGTACAATTTATCAAGTCTTCATGGTGGGAAATTTGGAGAAACACAAGTTAATGGAAACAGAACAGATATCTCTCTTCTGCTCACTAACAATCAGAGGAGGTGGGAGAAAGCACAGTATGAATTCTGAAAGTGATTACTAGAGGTGAATTAGACCTTGGTCAGTCTTCCAGTTCTTGGAGGAGAGCAGAATGTAACTCCTATAGCTCAGAATTGAAACAGGGAGGTTGTAAAGCATAAAGAAATACTATCAGTGGCCACTAAGGTCTGAAATAATCTTGGGTCCTTGATTTATAATAACCAAAGAGAAATGTTTATTTTCATATGGAAAAACAATGATTTCCAGTTACTTTGAACATAGTGACATTCATCTGCTGGTATAAGTTTATAACCTGGGCTTTTGTTGACTGACTCCATAGCAAATATGATTCAATTGCTAACTTCATCAGAAAGTCCCAGAGAAGTCCAGGAAATTTGGCACATGAGAACCAAATATAAGGAATTCTTACTACCATTTCCACAGATTTTAGACATTACATATAATCTCCATTATAATACTCATCAGACTTTAGAAATAAACATGCATTGTGTGATTAATGTGTTAGAAGTGGCTGTACTATGTAGGAAACATTCGAATGTATTAATATTTTTTAAAGGATTTAATAGTTACTATAAATTTTAAGGGGAAATGGTAACAGAACAGAAGAATAGAACAGCCTCAAAATAATATCATTTTCTATTATGAAAAGTAAAAAGCTGGGCACACCTGCAATCCCAGTGACTCAGGAAGCTGAGGCAGGAGGATAGTAAGTTTGAGAGCAGAGGCAGCCTGTGTAATTTAGTGAGACCTTGTCTCAAGATAAAAAATAAAAAATGGGCTGTGGGTGCAGCTCAGTGGTAGAGCACTTACAAAGTATGTGCGATGCCCTGGATTCAACCCCCTAGTACTGAAAAAAAGAAAAAAAAAAAAGAAAAGGAAAAAGAAAACAGAAAATGATGCATTGATAGGACACTTGCCTACATTGCATAATAGACACTTATACTGTACTGAGTAGAATCCTTTCATCATATTAATAAAATGAGTAGTTAAAGCTTAGCAGGTACCTTTTGTCATGGTTTGCAAATAATTGATTTCTTGGTTGAGTTTGAATAATTTCTTTAAAAATACCCATAATACCAAATAATCTCATGACAGCTTCACTCATCTACAGTTTTTGCTCATACTATTTTGATTTTTAAATTTTTACATAATGGAAATACCATGCATGAGTAAAATGCTGTATTCTAGTTTTTTGAAAGATATTTTACAATAATAAGGTCAAACCGGCCTCAGCTGTAGCCCTGTGGCATCCAATACCAGGGTAGGGCCTGCTTAGTACCTGGGGTCCGATACAGGGTCGGGCCTGGTTAGTACCTGGATGGGAGACCATCTGGGAACACCAGAAGTTGTAGGCTTGGGAGAAGGACCTGGCAACCCCCTCCCAAAAATCAATCTGCCATTGAAAACCCTTTGAACAGCAGAGAAGCACTGACAATAGTGTTTCCCCTGTTGTACAGAGGGTCGCTATGAGTAGATACCGACTCGACGGCACCTAACAACAACAACAACAACAACAACAACAACAACAAGGTCAAACAAATTTCTCTTGATGGGAGTTGTGAACAGTCATTTTATGTGTCAACTTAACTGGGCCATAGAATGCCAGACACTTGGTCAACGCTCTAGGTGGGACCATCAGGGTGATTCTCGGTATGATTAACGTTTTAATCAATAGACCAAGTAAAGCATATCAGCCTTCCTAATGTAGAAGGCCAATTAGTGAGAGGACTGACTAGAGAAAAACACTGACTCTCCCTTGACTGGTCTCCTCTGAGCTGGGACATTGTTTTTTTCCTGTCTTCTGACATGAATTGAAACATCAGCTCTTCCTACGTCTTGAGTCACCATTTTTTGGACTGGAAGTATACCACTTTGGGACTGGAACTGTACCATCAGCTCTCCTGGGTCCTCTCAAGGGAGCCGATTCTCTACATGTTGAGATGTGGTTTCCATGATTGCATGTGTCAGTTGCTTTTTATATATATGTACATCCTATAGGTTCTGTTTTCTGGAGAACTCTGACTAATCCAAGAGCTTTGAATTAAGTCTGATTCTCTCCAATTGCCAAAAAGTAAAATTTGAAAGAAACTCTTCAGGGTACTAATAAAGAAAAATTACAATGGATGGAGTTAAATAGACAAACATTATATTCCAGACTATTATAGTCGAGAGTCAAGACTGGCATTTGAAGCATATGCCACATGCCACCATGCTGTATTTTTCAACTTGTGTTATAGTATTTTACTTAAAACTAAAGAAAAAACATAAGCTTTTCATCTTAAGGCTTATTTTTTAAATAAGGATCTTCAATTTGGCTATAGTTACTGAGCTTCCTCTTTCACCAAAAGTCATGAAAAGAATGTTGTTGTTTAATATGTCACTAATAACTGTACTGAATTATGTTCAAACTGGCATCTTTTCTGTCTATGCTACATCGAATACCAGCAGCAGCAGCATCTTAGGGTAGGCATCAAAGTCCTGTTTTCCTAGATATTGTCATTATTCCTAAAGCTGCTGAAAAATTCTATATTTTTATATGGGCTATTCTAAAGACTTACTTATTAGTGTCAATGATGCTTTCTTCATATAATACTTGTGCTTGGTCATTGTATTTAACAAGGTGATTTGAAGATCTATTGTTACTGCATTGTGTGTGTGTGTGTGTGTAATTAATAAAACAGGTCAAACTTTCACTTGAATTTTATTTTACTTATGTTTTGCTTTTAGATGCAGATAAGAGGGTGTTAGAACAAAACTTTTGACTATGTCATGGCAAAGTCTTCAACTTTGCCATGGAGCTCAATATTTATTTTTAGTGTCAATTATGCCTTATATTAGTGTACTGATATGTATTGTAATGATTATCTATAGAAATGAGTAAAAGGTTTCATTAGAGTATTTAGAAAGTAACAGAGAATAAAGCATTTCCAGGAAACACTATGCTGAATATCAACTATCTACATAGTATAGAGATTTAAAATGAAAACAAAAATTTATTCATATTAGGACAATAGGCAGTGGTGTTAGATTGGGTTTCTGAATAGATGAGATCAAAATCTGTTTGAATTTTTGCAAAGCTGAATTATTTTCAAAGCAAGATAAAGCTATACACTTGGAGAACTTCCTCCTCATTGAATATAGGATGTTATATGGTTTCTACTAATTTCCTAGATCCTGCTGTTGAGTGAGAGGGTTGAGTAAATGAATCAGTGCTGATGTGCAAAGCCTTTCCAGCCTAAGAAGTTCTTAGGCTATTTAACATGTTCCATGTAATCCACTTAATTGCACGCATAAACTTGTCAGGAGAACTTCCAGCTAAAGCAAATCAATAATGTATTCAGAACACAGTTGGAAGACACCAATAATGGAGCTTTCAGCTTTCCAGAGTGTGTTGGCTGATTTGCTTGTGAGTCTTGGTGGCCTGATCGATAATTAGACCAATAGCTTCTGGAGCTCCATGGTCAAGATTTGAGGTGTGGATTCTGAGTGACAGTGTGAGTGAATTAGGAGTCCAGCTTCCAAATATTCAAGCCTAAGTTATAATGAGGAAATGTGCTAGTCTGGTCAGTTAATTATGAAATCTGTAGCCTTAATTCCCAAAATGCATATGTCCAAATGTCCAAATATATGATTTAAAATCTTAAGGTGACTTTTTATGTTTTGTAAAACAGGTCTGTACCATATAACAAACTTCCAAATGTAAGTTGTCATACTGTTTTTATTGCATGTATTAAAAATGCTTTTTATGTAAGCTTTTTCATTCTTACCATTTAAAAATGAGAATTTTCAATGACACTGGGTTGGTTTCTCTGTGTTGCTCTCTTGCCTGTCCTCTCTTTATTTCTCTTTTCTACCACCTCTAATTCTAGGTGTTTGAGTGTAAAGAAAACAATTTTATCCCTGTGTTGTCTTATATTAAATTTCCTCACTCTTTTATATCTTTTCTAGAAATATTTAGAGAAATAATATACAAAATATATAAAAGACCATAAAGAATATATAAGACCAATTTAAAATAAATGCTATTTATCTGTGGCCCTAATAATAATATATATCCATACTCCCAGGTTTCCCAGATAGACTTTAATAAAGAAATGAAACTATTTTCAAAACTTGCCATTACTGAAGTTTCTATGTCTACTTACATAAATGTAAATTTCAATAGATTTGGATTAAGATTAAAGAAAAGCTCATCCAATTCATAAGTACTTATGGAATGTCACAGTAGACAAAACATATAAGCTTGCTATCTACAAGTGCTACATACTTGTGGGGTGGGAAATAGAAAATAATACTAGATGGATACATTTATGTATATGCACAAATAACAAGGGAATTTCAGATCATAAAAAATGGTAATGCCATAAAACAATGACTAGTTGAGTTAGAAAAGTTGGAGAAATCTTTTCTAAGAGCTAAACTTGTGACCTGAGACTTCAGTTATGGGAAGGAGCCACCCATTTAAGGTCTAAAGGATAGAAAACTTCACTACAAAGGATCTGAGGAGTGAAGATATCAGCTATAAAGATGAGGAGAGAGGCTTGTGGAATTATGGCAGAATCATAGGCCAAGTTCTCATTTGAAATAAGCTCATAGACTTCTCTGAAGGGTTTTCTTTGCTAATCAACAACAGCTCCTGATATATGGCAGGGATCCAGAAAGTTTTCCTTAAATGAATAAAGGAACCAGAAACAAATCTCATAAATGAAAATGACATCATGTTTCTCCTAAACTTATATTGTTACTATCTGGTCACGAACAGAATTACAATGAAAGTCTGACATAATACCACATTGAGTTATCTGAGTTCCATCTACTGGGTAAGATTTAGATTATAGAATATCTCTTATCATTTGTTTGAAGGTGAAATTTTAATATAATAGTGTTTGTACAGAAAGAATCACAGAATCAAATTCTAACAGAGACATTAGAGATTATCTAAAACTGTCATGCTACTTGAAATTTGATTCAAGGAAGAGCAGTATTAGCATAGCCTTACAACTCAACCCACCTTACAAATGAAAATCTGTATTTTTAAAAGATCCCCTGGTAATTCTTACGCACATTAAATGTGAGAAATAGTATTCTGTAACAGTGGTTCCCAAATAGTAGATACTCCAGGCTTTATGAAAAATCATTTGGAGTAGGAATTTTTATTGGATTACTGGACTCTAAACTTGAAGAATAAAATTCTAGAGTAGAACATATGTATCAAACAGGCAAACAAAAAAAATGAACAAAATTGTCTAGTTGATTCCAAGCATCTTAATTCCTTCATTTGTAGGGTTGCCAGATTTAACAGACAGCACTAGCAATATATTTACATTAAAAATTATTCATTGTTTATCTGAGATTCAAATTTATTTGGACATTCTGTAGCAGTTCTACTTCTTGACATCTCAGACTCAATCTAAATGCCTTAAAAATTGCAGTGCTGAACATATCAGAGCTAAGAGTCAAAATGAGTTATCCTGAGTGTAACACTTCTTTGTAAAATGTACAAAAATTAAGACATTGGTACCTGTGTCAATTAAATATTTTTATTGTTTTCTTAATTTGTAAATTTTTATATGCAGCTGATTATTACAGATCAATTGTAGTAGGTAGCACATAAAAGAGAAAATAATATATCTCTAAATACAAGAAAACTGAATACAAGTTATTATAGTAGGTGTTTCCTTTTGAAAAATCCAATGTGTTCACTTAATAGAAAAGCCAAAAACTGAAGGTTTCTTGTTTTTAATCCTTTTTAATAACACCATGTAACTAGTGGGTTGTTTATTTTACTCAACTGTGGAAAAATTTGGACATATAAAAAATTTTAAAGCTATATACTAGCTATTAAACTGAATAGCATCTCTTAATAAAATAGTCTATAGCAAAAGTCTTCTTATAAAATAGTATTTTCCAGTTTTTTTAATAAAGGATTTTTTCCCTATGAAGTAACATATGAGCATTTATTGTAAAATATTGAAGTACAGAAAGGGAAAATTTTACCTATAACTGTATTATCTGAAGACAGTCACTGCAATGACTGAGCATTTCAGTCTTCACTGAAAATATTTTTTCAGTTATAATAATATTTAACCACAGTGTATAATAACATTGTACTTTTGTTCTTCACATTAGAACATACACACTTTGTTACAAAAATTCTTTATTTATTGTAGATAGAATATCCAGGCAAGTAGATATACCTACAATTTTTTGTTTACTTTGCAGTACTGGGGCACTGAACCTAAGGCCTTACGCATACTTTGCAAGTGCTCTACCACTGAGCTGCATTCCCAGCCCTTATTTTATTTTATTTTTTTATCCTGAGACAAGAGTCTTGCTAAGCTGCCTCTGGCCTAGAACTTGCCATCCTCCTGCCTTCCTGTTGTTGTTAGGTGCCATCAACTCAGATCCAACTCATAGCAACCCTCATAGGGTTTTCAGTGGCCAATTGTTTCCCAATTACTTTGGGAGTGAATTGCTACATCTTGTCTCCTTAGTCACTGGGAATACAGGCATGCACCATCACACCTGGCCAGGTATAACTAAGTTTTAATTTTTCCCTTAATTCTTTTGAGTTATGGAAGTATTATGTAAATTTAAACCTTTTGTTAATCAGGCTATATGGCACAACAGAAGAAAATATGGCTGTCTTGTCTTTCTTACCCGGTGTAAACCTCTCCAGTCTTAGGAGAACTGAAGAAAGTACCCCTTTGGGAAAAGGGAAGGTCTCAGTTTTGGGCCAGTTACCCTAGCCTACTATTATACAGAAAACATAAAAATTTTAAGGTGGTTTCCACACATAAGTATTTTCAAAGCTTAGTGAAATTCAACCACAGCTGTCACTCCAGTGTGAGTAAGACTAAATCTAATTTGCTGGGTGGAAAGAGTTAAATGAACTTTAACTGAAAAGCTCTCTTTCTCTTCCTCTCAGGATAGAAAATAGCCAAGGGCAACAGCGGATGACTAATGTGTAGAATATTGCAATTAGTATAGCAAGGTACTTACAGGGATCAAATTAAAAAATTCATTAACGTACGCACTTAATTAAGAAACACTTTTCAGTTTACATGATAAATTATGACACCTATTAAATCTTCCAGTACAAGCTGTAATGGCTTCTTTGCTCCTGGGTAGAGAACTATTGCCTTTGAGGTCCTTTGAAACTCCCCAAGGACCAGCAGCATTAGTTACAAGTGTATTAAAAACAATGCTATCCCCCTGCAAGGTGCAAAAGACTCTTTATTGAAAACTAATTTAAACTTAAGAAAGCACCAGGGAACAGGAGGCTATCATGCTGCAAGCAAATGACAGCAAGCATGAAATGACCTTGAAAAGGAAATGGAAGTCTTTGCTCCCCAATATTTCCAAAAGGAAAGTGGCAAGGAAGATGTCTTTTTTTGTTGCTTGTTTGTTCACATCCATGTCTTTATCTCTCTGTCCTCTCTCTACCCCTCCTAAGAATAAATGTTACCAGTGGAAAGGGAACATATTGAAATTAAATTATGTATTAGTAGGTTGGTGGTAAATGTAGATTTTTGTTTGTTTGTTTTCATTTAATGGGAAGACTTGGGAGGAAGAGAAGGAGGAAAAAGCATAAGAGAGGAAAGGAAGGAGTAAAAATAAAAGTGAGGAATAAATACAGAAGGAAATCAGGTATATCCCTCAAAATCTGGTAGATTTTCTACAGTGTAGAAAGTGTGAGCAATGATACTACCTATCTATTATTATCTTCAGAATATCTTTAATGTCTACTTTAATATTTTTATAACCCTGAAGTTAACAGAACTGGCAAAGAAAGGTAGAAAATAAAATTGTTTTCCCAGAGTCAAACATATTGATGATATCTGGCACAATTTTCCTTTCTCTGGACTAACGAATTTTTACAATTATGGCCAATACTTTAATGGACTTACATAGCACTTGATAGTTTGGAAACATTTACTTTTCTGATCAATATCACCACATTGTGCAAGGGCCATGACTGTTACTCTAGTTTATCACAGAAGCAGCACCTATTGCTGTGGTGGTGAATAGAAAACTCCACCACCTACTGACCTCACTGGGTTCAGAGAGGAACTGCTATCATAGGAAGGAAGAAAGGTAGGTAGGAAGAGGTAGAGCAGGAATTACAAGCATCTGTGGCAAGTGTGGCAAAGTTGAAGGGTAAATGCCTCTCCTAGCTCATTTGTCCCCATCTAAAGTCATATTATGGAGCCATGTTGTTTATTCCACAAAGCAGCCCCAGCTCAAACTTGTAGCATGCAGACAATCCTATCCTTAGGCCTTCTCTTTCAGCACTGTGTACCAGTCTCTCCTCCTATTATAGAAGCAAGATGAAAACTACCTTAAAGAACACGTTGGAAAAAAATTAAAAACAAACTCTAGCATAACTATTTTCATTTCTAGTTCTTTCTAAAGTTACTGAAGCCTATGATAAATAAATACAACCTGCAGTTACTAAAGGCTATAACTAGGTACAATCAGGAAGTGCTTTTAAAATGGACAGCTTTTGACCACAGAAAGCATAGTCTTCCTAATAGGACTTCCAATGTCTGCCCTTCAGTTTTCCTGTTGGAGCTTGCCAGAGATTTCCTGTTACTTCATCAGATATCATGGATTCCCAAAGCATGACTGGTATGTGAGATCACATGGTTTGAGCAACAGGAAAATTTGCAAAAAGTTTGGACTACCAAACACTTTCTTGCTTTCAGCTCATTTGAAACTGGCAGACTTTCAAGTGAACCCAGTAAATGGTTGGATCAGTCTTCCTAAGTGTAGTTTGTACTACTCTTAAAGTCAGATAAGCCCTCTGAGTCACTGTGTGTCTTTATTACCATTATGATGATTAAGAGCTGCAGACATTATGGAGTCCACTGCCATGGCATCATCTTATCAACTCCAGCCTGGAGAAAATAAGCTACTATAGGTGCCTCTGGCTTTCTTAGTGTTCCTTAATTGACAATTAATTATATATACAATTTATTTTTCACAAGGCATCCAATGCCATCAATGACAATAAGCCTATATGACATTCCTAATAATCATTATTTCCCCCAAAATTATTTTCTTAGTTTGGTTTATCCTAGAAACAGATCATGAGGCCAGGACTTTGTGGAAGTATTCCATTAGGAAGCACTTGCTATACACATAGGAAAGGAAAGGTATAAAACAAAAGGTACATTATTAAGCTAATTACCATCATAGCTTAATCTTACCCGGATCCCTGGGAAACTGTAAAATCCATGTCTTAAATTTCTCCCAAAGAGAAACTGGAGTAATCATATGTGCTTTCCCAAGAGACTTTTTTTGAAAGTGATTGGGGTTTTAATGCTAGACATTTTCAAACTGTTGTGCACATTGCATCAGTGCTTCCCATCATTACAGGGGAAAAAAGAAACATTTAGGTTTAAAGATGCAGATGCTATTGCTTGGGAGATAGCAGAGCACACTAAGAATTTGGGAGCTTAAGAATGAGACATTGACAATGTTTACCACAACTATAAAACATAAGCACAGGAACCACTGCATATTTTATAAACTCATTTTCCATCAGCACTTCATCCCAGTTAGCCATACCTGAATGCCAAGGGTTATTACCACCCCACTTACTATCAGCAATAAAGTCCATAAATCTTTTAGATTGATGGACAAATTCAAAATATTATTGTGAGGATCTCGTTTCTAGGGTCTCTCTTGTTTTCCACTGTCACCAGCTGGGTTGCTACCAAATAAAACCTAAATCAAAAGTTCTGTGCTAAGATTTTATTGAGCAGTGTGATTCCAGGAAAGAAGTGTGTGAGAAATGAAAAAATGTGAAAACATGGGAAAAAATGGTGAAGGGGAAAAAATAAATATAAATAAGTATTTTATCAAGATGAGCATGACTTCATAGCACTCTAGTCTTAGTGGTCTTCTTTAGAGAAGCTATGAAAATTCTAAATCTACACATACTCAGTAGTTTATTTAGTGAAAGGAAGAGATTAAAAGTTTTCCTGCTTCTATCCTACATCAGTCAGTTTGCTCCAGTAGAATCTTAGTTCTTATTATTTAGTTTTGTACTGACTGAAATCCTAGCAAGACTTACAATTTTTCAAGCCTAGTGTCTACTCAAGAGCAAGAGTTAAATGCTGTGGCTTGAGGCCAGGAACTGGAGAAGAGTGTCTGTGAGCTGTAATACAAATCTCCAAGTTGAACCATATCCATCTGAGGAATTTTTTCTTGCTCTGGTGTCTTCTTTGGATTGATACACCTCATTTGCACTTGGTTATATGTTGTATTTGTACATCTTCAGCATTTGAGATAGACACAAACTAAACCTTACTTTGTTTTCAACCCACTCTATATCATCATCATCATCATCATCATCATCATCATCATCATCATAGCTAGTACTTTATTGAATACTTAAAAAATGCTACCAAAAATATAAGTTTGGAACTATTAAATGACTTTCCCAGTTAATGAGTTGCTAACTGATAGAAGTGGGTTTTGAACCCAGGTATTCTGACCCTAGAATTGAATACTTAACTTCTATCCAGGGTCCTTTTCTTATCATGATCACTAAAGAGTCATTTCAGGAGTTGGTTAGCTTTATAGAGAAGAAAGAAAAAAGTGGAATGGCAAAGAAGGTAGTAGCCTCATTTGGGGGAAGAGGGTACCATTGTGTTACCAAGAGTGCAATTCTAAAATAAAAATAAATACCTTCATTTTCCTTTTGAAACAAGATATATTGAAATCATTGATTTCAATTTTCTTTATCTTATCATAACTGTACTTTCCCTCCATTTATTTTATAAAATTATTTTAATAACAATATTGTTTGCACAGTTGACTATACAGGAATGACATAAGGATGAAGTTTGCTCATTTGTAACTAAATTTTGCTGACTTTATTTTGCAGCAGTAGAAATTACAAACAGTTATTTAATTTCAAAGTCAGATTTTTTAAATGGATTTTATTTCTCCCAGTTGTATTTTGGTGTTTTAAAATATAACAAAAACAAGTTTTAGAAGGTATTGAAATTTTAAATAAATCATCAAATGAAAATGTCGGCATAAGATTTTTTTCAAGTGATAAGGTATTCAGTAATAGGTCATCCTTATTGGTGATTTTCTTTGCAAATTGTTTTGTGTGAAATAAGATCCCCTATGAATGCTCCAAAACAGCTTATAATGGCTGCTAATCACCTACATGTCAGAGCTTATAGCATCAATATATCTTTCTCAGACTACATCAGAAGACAGTAACAATTTCAAGAACTAGTACTTAAAACTGCCATCAAATAAATTCTCAGTCCCATTTCACCTAAATGCACATTTCTACTTATGATAGAGGAGGGCAGTTGTCCTAAGTCATGAAGAAATTCTCACTGAAATCTTTCAGCTTTTTCTAAAATAATAAAAATATGGAGGAGGGGGTTCTTTATAGGCAAAGCATTATTCAAGAAAGATTATGTGACCTCTGGGACAGAATGCTGGAGGGCCTTCTCTCTATTGTACTATGCCAGCTGAGTCACCTTGAGTAGGAAGGAATTTTTCCGAGCCTAGGCTACCGTTGCTCCCTTTATTAGTGGGGTGAGTGTTTTCTGCTCTAGCTTGTCAGTTTCTGCTTCAATGGAACTCATTAGTAATCCTTGGTTTAGTCTCACTCCTTTTATGCCTTCCACTTACTTTATGGGTCAAGTTAGCTACTTTCTTTCCTCTCAGAAATAAATAAAGTCTATAGGACTGATCTTGCAAAGTATTTCTTACCAGTGCCTTAATCCTAGTGCTTTCTTTGTCCTACTCTGTACACTGGAATCTGTGATTTTCCTCATCACTTTTGTTGTTAGGTGCCATCGAATCAGGTCCAACTCATAGTGACCCTATGTAAAACAGAATTAAACACACTCTGACTCTGCACCAGGCACATGATCTTTTGTATGTTTAAGCTCATTGTTGCAGACATTGTGTCAATCTATCTCGTTGAGGGTCTTCCTTTTTTCGTTGACCTACCACTCTGCAAAGCATGATGTCCTTCTCTAAGGATTGGCCACCCCTGATACCATGTCCATAATATGTAAGATGCAGTCTAACCCTTTTTGCTGCCAAGGAGCACTCTGGTTGCACTTCGTGTAGGACATATCTATTGGTTCTATAGGCAGGTATATTCAATCGTCTCTAGCACCATAATTCACAAGCATCGATTCTTCTCCTTTCTCCTTTATTCAATGTCCAGCTTTCACAACCATATGATGCAACTGAAAATACCATGGCATGAGTCAGGCACACCTTCATCTCAATGTGACATCTTTACTTTTCAACACTTTAAAGAGGTCCTTTGCAACAGTTTTTCCCAATGCAATGTGTCTTTTAATTTCTTGACTGCTGCTTCCACAGGTGTCGATTATAGCACTAAGTAAAACAAAATCTTCCACAACTTCAATCTTTTCTCCATTTATCATGAAGTGGCACACTGACCTAATTGTAAGGACTTTTGTTTTGTTGATGTTGAGGTGCAATCCATACTAAAGGCTGTGTTCTTTGATCTTCATTAGCAAATATTTCAAGTCCTTTTTACTTTCAACAAGGAAAGTGTGTCATCTGCATAATACAGATTGTTAATGAGTCTTCCTCCATCCTGAAGCCACATTCTTCTTCAAAAGACCAGATCCTCAGATTATTTGCATAGCATAGATATTCCTTTTGGCTAAGATCAAGTGTAGTATCTGTTCTTATAAGTTTAAAATCTCATACCGCCTCATCATTTTGCCCCATGAGATTTAGAGCATTTTGCTTCTTGTGTGTACTCTGTTATATGAGCTTCTAATTTCTTTAATTCTCTCCTTTGCATCTCTTTGGATTTTGATTTGCCCAAATTGTATCAGGAGACTTGATTTTGGCTCTTCTCTGGGGCTATGTGAAGGAATCCTGAGGCTGTTCTACCTCTAATTGCCTGATAATTCTGCCTTTTTATGATGTTGTATGTCACTGCTTATGTATTCACATGTTCACAAGAGTACTTGTTTATTATATGATCCCCTTAAAGCAGACAATGTTTTTGTGAGTTGAAGGAATTAATACAAAAGAGAAAAAAAAAAGGCAGATATTACTGGAGCAAGAGGTGGAAAGATAAATAGACCTCAGTTACCATTTCAGAGTAAAATTTCTATTCCCAGGTCAGATGATTGGCAGAAGCTTCCTTCAAGCAAAAGAAAAGGATGTAAGGAAACCTATGGTACTTTGAGGTGGAATCTTGATGAAATCTGGGCCCCAAATCTTTGAATTCTTCATGTGAATTGTAGAAGCTAAGAAATGTACTTTTCTAAAATGGCAAACAGTTTTCTGTATTATAAGAGACGAATGGCCAGAGATATAAATAAATTAAACTGACCTATAACAAGCAATGAAATTGAGGCAGTAATAAAAATCTTCCCAACAAAGAAAAGCCCAGGTCCTGATAGGTTCATAGTTGAATTATATCAATTTTTTTTCTTTTGCAGTACTGTGGGTTGAACCCAGGGCCTCAGGCTTGCATGCTTTGCAAGTGGTGGACCACTGGACTGCACCCCAGCCCAGTTTTTACTTTTTTGAGACAAAATCTCACTAAATTAAGCAGACTGCCTCTGGTCTCGAACTTGCAATTCTCCTGCCTTTGCCTCCTGAGTCGCTGGGATTACAGGAGTGCACCACTGCATCTGGCTTCTATCCAGTCTTTAAAGAAGAAATAATGTCTATCTTCCTCAAAGTGTTTCATAAAAGAGAAAGGAAAGATTTATTTCCCAATTGATTCTATGAAGGCCTTATCACCCTGATACCCAAACCAGATAAGGACATGATAAAAAAAGAGAACGATAGACCAATTTCCCTGATGAACATTCATGCAAATATCCTCAATAAAATTCTTGCAAACTGAACACAGCACTATAAAAAAAGATCATACACCCCAATCAGGTGGGCTTCATTCCATAGATGCAAAGCTTGTTCAACATATGCAAATCAATTAATTCAACATATCAAAAGACTTGCAGACAGAAACCACATGATCATCTCAATACATGCAGAAAAAGTCAATGACAAAGTACAATATCCCTTTATGGTAAAAGTCCTGAATAAACTGGGTATAGAAGGAACATATCTCAATATCATAAAGGCTATATATGACAAACCCATAGCCAACATCACATTAAATGGGGAAAAATTGAAAGCATTCCTTCTAAGATCAGTAATAAGGCAAG